>JAOBYE010674073.1:0-11708 GCA_025403585.1 Parazoanthus swiftii
AGAGGGGAGGAGGGTAAGCCCGTAACGTCCAATGAACGTTGAGCGGTACCATATTGATTTTAGGACGGCCCTTTAAACCTAACACAGCGATGGACAAATACGACCTAAGGACGCCCAATTTCAAACTTTTTTATTTAAAATACATTCAAAACTAAAGTAAATTCTTTGGCCTTGATTTCAACCCTTTTCACCTATTTTTTTAATACGAACGCCGTGAAGAAGAAATTTGAAAGACAGATGGCGGCAAAACGGTTTGCAAGCAGGTAAAGAGCTTCAACTGCAGCACAATGGCGTTCACACGTATGTTAGTTGTTCCAGAATCTACAAAGATTGTTACGAGTTGGCTTGAGCTAAAACTGTTTTGGATGCGGCCTTGTTCTTCTTCAATCCAAGTCTGTTGGGCTTCTCGGCTTCCACCACTTTTCCTTTTTTCCGTGGCGGCTCGTCTTCGTGGTCGGAGTTGTCCTATTGAAAGGTACATTCGTTTGACATGAGGTCTTACATACAGAACTATACTTTAAAACTAGTAGTAGCTAACGCTAAGTGCCAACGAGCAAGGCAAAATCTAAATATTTAGAACAAAGTGTGAATGCGATTTTAAAGCAGGTATTAGCAAGTTACTGTTGAAACTTTTAACCTATATCAATTATCCTTCACTATATCGCCTATATCCATGGAGGATCACCAGCTATGTCCTGCTTTTTAAACTCGTAACCCATAAGACTCACAAGCACTAACATTATATTGTTATTTATTAATTATTTATAAATCCTCTCTGATTGGTTGATGTGCTTCTTTTGTTATCTTAAATAACGCGGAAATCGAGATTTTTTTTTCTCCCTGTAACTTATGCACACGACTCTATAATGCTGCCACCTCTCGCCTCGGCTGCTTGTTGGCAAAAACGGCGAACCATTTGTCTGTGTATCATAGGAATGTATCTACAGAGCTGCACGTTCTTCATATGCAACATACGTGCACTAAAGCAAAAGTACATAGATGTTTGCATTCACCCGAACGAAGACCAAGGTATATGCAAACATTAGTTTCAAAACATTAATAAAATGTGACAAAAACAAATTGTTGATTGTCAAGGTTGATAAAAACGCAAACTTGAATGCACATTTTACGAATGGAATGTTACTTTATTCTTTTGGTTAGATAATCACCAATTCGATGATTTCAAGCATTCCACAGTGCATCTTGTTTACTGGAAGTTGTGGTTTCTTACGTGCTCGGAGGAGGGTGATCGTTACTCTACGACATTCTGAACATTGTACAAACGGATACACGCGCAACCGGTGACTAATTGTCTAGTGCATTATGGGAACCGGAAGTTCCCGAAACCAGATGCAATGTGGGATTTGCGAAAGGAACGATTTAAGTGTGACGTCTGAGAAACTAAAGCACGTGTAATGGAATCAGGAGGGCAAAGTCGTCCTACAGATTTCCATGGACGAACAAACCTCTTCCTCTTCCTCATCATCATCACTCGATTCCTCTCTCAGAGCTGCTTCCAGCGTGGCACCATTAATGCGGAAGTCACGTGCTGTGCTCCTTTTGAAGTGTTCCATAAGGTTAATCTACGGAAAGAGAAAACTTTGGAGTCAACCTTATGCTCTCAACCAGTCAGCAGGTACAGTATGCACGATGGTAGTTAGCCACCTCTTACTGTGAACACTCGTAATGCAGCTTCTTTGTTTTGGACAGTGAGGAGTTTGAATACTCAATCACGATTCTTCCTATGGATTAGTTTAGCACCTCAGTATATTTTTATTGTGAGCGTTCATAATGCAGCTTCTTTGTTACGGATAGATCTTGTCACTTAACTAAGCTTTGTTTAGCGTCGTTGCGCTGGGAGTGGTTGCCCATTCTCCCAAGCCAGTGGCTTATGTTTAATCGCTCGACGGCACAGATATTGGCGTGAAAGTCGACTTTGTTGAGGGAGAGAAACCGGAGAACCCGGAGAAAAACCCTCGGAGTCAGAAAGAGATCGACAAATCTCAGCCCACATGCGAAGCCCACAGGACTCGATCCCGGATCCACAGAGGTGGGAGGCACGAGCGATAACCACTCGGCCATCCTGACTCCCCCATCAGAGAGTGTCATGGTCATTGCTTAACTACTCAATCAGAAAGAGAAACTTGGAGGTGCTTAATGACCCAGTACACTCGTTTATTCATAAGCGGAAGGCACACTATTATATTAACTGGTATATAACCAAAAAGATTGTGACTTAAACAGAGCAACAACCAAGACAACCTCAGTTTGATACAACGTAAAAACTCGTATTTGGCACTGAAAGCGAGACAGAGCTGCAAAACTTACCTTGGACTTCTTGGAAAGTTGAATGAGAAACCTTTCGTACTGTTCCATGTTATAGATGAGATTGGGTATCGACCGCATCTCTTTCATCACCTTCGCCTGGGCAAGAAAATGTAGTTTACCGTGTGCAGTTCAAAGAACGCAACTTAATTCTGCGAAAGACTCTCTAGTTAAGGCTGTTTTCAATAATGAAGGTTTGATAATTCACCACAAACAAACGCCAAGAGTGTGCCACGAGTTGGATGCAATCCACCGAAAGCTGTTTGTGATGTCCTTGTTTTCCGTGTTCATATCCCAAACGGGACCACGGAAGCAGCACTGTAACGTAAATATACAGTGTATAACGTCGCCGGGAACAAACTGCAAAAACTACTTACATTTGCAAACCTTGCGTTTGCTTGTGACAAATTTCATCTGAGGAAAATACTTTGCATTCTAAATTTGCAACGAACCAAATGGAACTACTGTACAGGATTCAGATGTCAACAGCTTAAATTCAGTACGGAAAGCCCTCACATGCAGAGTTGCAAAGAACATACAGAAGTACCACCAACAACAGAGGGGCATTCGTTTGACCTTGAAAAACGCGTTCGCAAACTGGTCGCATTTTGTTTGGTCAACCAATGGCAGGAAAGCTACGAACACAAATTCTGTCGTGGATTTCTATCTCTCTGTTCGTTTGTACAATGGAATAAGAACTACGAACACAAACTCTGTCGTGGATTTCTATCTCTCTGCTCGTTTGTACAATGGAATAAGAACTACGAACACAAATTCTGTCGTGGATTTCTATCTCTCTGTTCGTTTGTCCAATGACATAAAAACTATGAACACGAGCATAACAGAAATAATGGTGCAATTCCCGTGCCTGTAAGCGTTCAGTTCGTCAATCCAATCAGAAGTTCTCCACCTTCATAGCAGCGCGCTCCTGCTCACGTTCTGTTCGCACAGTCAATAAACGTCGTTCGAGCTCTGTTCGCGTTTTGTTTGGTTGTTTTTATTTCAAGGTCGAACGAAAATCGCTCTATAGAATTCTTGTCAATAAAAAGAACCAGTTTGTTCCGTCACCCCATGAGGAGTGTCGTTTTAAAAAGAACGCTACCTTTCCCGCCATGTTTTGTCCTTTAGCAGCCTGCTTCTTCTTATCTTTCCCTTTGCCCTTGCCAGCATTGTTTTGCTCCTGTAATGACTGGCTTTGTGTGACCTGGATGTACGTTATCAAACCGTACACTTGCTGGGACAGGTGCGTGCCTGTGAGCTTTACCTGAGAGGCAAAACCAAAAGGTTAATAGTAATAGTAATAATAACAGTAATAATAGTAATATTAACAACGTTGGAATGCTACATAAGCTAGCATTTTTTGTTTATAATACAGAGAAAGTTTGAATGGGAGCAGTCATAGCAGTGTACACGGAGTGGGAAAAAAGCTACACTCTGGCTTAAGGTCATCGTGTGTCGAAGTTGCGAGGGTCCGGGGACACGTTTCCCAGAACATTAAGCTCTAGTTAATTAATCGCAGGTTCGAGTTGTTTGTATTTAATTTAAATGTTGTCTTTGGTGACCTTTAAAAAACTGCCAGACGTCACTGCTGGGGAAAGGCGGTACAGTCACCGGGGAAAGTCGGTACAATTTACCGGTGTACCGGCCTTAAGAAAAACACTGCATAGTATTGCGCCGTGCTTGCAAGACAAGACGGTTTCTTGACTTTGAGTTTGGTTAATTACTGTATGTGCATGCACCTCAGGTTCCAATTCGTTCAAGCCTTGGAGAGAAATTGTTTTCGGAGATTCGCAGTTTAATACAAGGAACAATCTTTTAAAATATTGGACACCCGAAACGTTTCCAAACCCTTATGAGAATTGGCCCTTTGCAGCTGGAGACATGGTACAAAATACGCCATACTGGTGGGCAAAAGAATGTATAAGACTCCCCTGGGAGATGTAAAACAAAGCCGTGAAAATCACACTTGTGTTTTGTTGTGGAGTCATGCACATTCTTTTTGCGTTCCAGTTAGGCATATTGTGTACCATGTGACTTCTATCTGCATGCAAAGGGCCTGACTGAACGTTAGTTAAATTTCTAACTCTTGCAGTGTCAAAAGATTTCAGAGATCTCTGTTTTTAAGCTTGTTGAAGAAATAAGACTCTCCTTACAAGCATGTGCATTATCACTACTGTAAAAAACGCTTTCATTTATGATAACTGTGCTGTGACCAGGACAAAACGCTAGTTGCAAGTTCATCTTTCAAGCTGATGTCTTAAGAGAACTCATGTAGAATTTCTTAACTTCTTACCAACTTTTCAAACTTGGCTGCCATGTGTCCACGCTTTTGTGCATACAGGGAAAGGTACTACAAATAGAACAATTGGAAACTTTATTATCTTAATAATGGGAAGGGTTTTTGGAAGGACGGACGGTAAAAAGTTGTTAGAACATAGCTGGCAATTTTTCGCGCGCTTTTTGTATGGCGCGAGCGTACATCTATAACTCGATAGACGCACGCCCGTGCGTCTATTAAATCGCGTGCTCGCGTTCAACCAATTCAAATGCTCAGAACGGTTTAGGAGAATTGTGTACGTTATCAGCTTTCGTGTATTTTTTCTTGTAAACACTGTTTAAAGTGGCAGAGGCAATAATCTAAAAGAAATGGTCCATACTTCAAAGGTGCGTCTATCGAGTTATGAATACACTTGGGAAGTTGGGAGAACACTCAAGAAGCTAGAGAAGCACTCAGCTTCGCCTCGTGCCATTCTAAAGGCCTGGCTAAACTAGGATACATGTAGCGCGCTACATTGTAGCCGAAATGTCGCCAGCATATGTCCTAGGGTGGCTAAACATGCAAGCTACAATCGAGCGACATGGGATACATGTAGCGGATACATGAAATGTTTCTGATGTTTCCCAGAAACATTTTTTGTGTCCCGGCTACAAATGTTGTCACGCGCTACAATGTTTCCGAGGTGGCTAAACTGAGAAACATTCAGGATACATGTAGCGAACGACAATGTAGCGCGCTACATGTATCCTAGTTTAGCCAGGCCTTAACGCTTCTCTTGTGCTCTTCCAACTTCCAGCGTGCATCCATAACTCGATAGACGCACGCTAAGCATGGACCATTTCTTAATAAGCAGATATTTGTTCACTTTTTATCAGTTGATTCTTAGAAGAAGATTATTTTGAGGAAGGTTACTGGACCAACATTAACCAGGGGTCAATTCATTAATATTTTTACACTTGTAAACTATAAGTAAAACTAGTGTTTCACAGGCCAATAAAAACAGTTCCACGTGTAAAACTGATCGGCAATCCGTGGCCTCACCTAAGTTACAAGCGACAACATTTTGATGAATTAACCCCCAAAAGAAAGAAGCCTTTGAACAAAAATCACCAGAGTAAATCCCTGTTACCTAAGAGTAAGAACCTGTTGTATCCTGCATTGAAAACTGCCAACGTTAAGTAAACGATTCATGGCAAAAGATTTACCGGTTATCATTTTTATATGAATCAAGTCACAGATCAGCTGTCGAGAAAATCATTCAACAGTAGCATCACTCATTGATGAAGTTAAAAGCATGCAAATGATTTTTTTTCGTTTGTAAGAGTAGACACTTAATACGAAAATAAAGTTGGGAAAAAGGGGGAAACTACAAAACTTAATTAGACTCACGTGCTTTGCCAAAGATCCCAAAGTGACATACAATTTTGTTAAAACCTGCAATGCACCAGGAAAAGATTCAGCATCAATCAAATTACATTTTAAACTACACATGGTGCTCACTGACTGATGATAACAAAATTCCAGGAGTTTTCCAGGAGTTCTCCAGGGTAGAAAATATATTTTTCCAGGACCCACCCCCAAAATCTCAAGTAATTTTTTCAGTTTTGCGGTCGAAGCGAAATGGGACAAAAATGTCCAAATCCCCAGAAAAAATATCCTTAAACTGAGTGTTGATAAAATACAAAATGCTACTAAAATACAGATGCTTCCGCAGGGTTTGGTTGTTTATAAAGTTGTTGACAGCATTTCCACAAAATTCCAGGAGTTTTCCAGGAATTCCAGGAGTAGTGAGCACCATAACTACAGTACTTTACCCCTAGGTTTTAAATTAAGTCATTTCCTTCGTGTATGCGGGTCTGTACAATAACTGGCACTCTACACTTAGTGTACATTATTGGAAAGGAGTTTTGAAAAAGTAGAGCTTATTGGGACGCAGCCCTCTGCGAAGTACCAAAGCCTTGATAAAAAGAATTTGGCTGGCTTTCCCAATGTTAAGTTTTGACATCATGATTCTCTAAATCTCTTCAAGTACAAAATTTCCTCAGAAATGTGTATCTCACAAATAACTTTTTTCTATCTAAATTATTATGGAAAATCTAAAAATGTTTTATAGCTTTTGCCAGCCCTAACAATATGCTTCTATGGCGGACGACAAAAATGTAGAATTTTAATTTACTTAATTAGCAAAATATCCTCGAACTAGAATACGATCTCAAAGGGGAAGCTCCCCTAAAACATTGCCATTCACAGAAATCATAACGTAACACTTACTTTTACAAATGCTTCTGTACAGGAGCCTTCTGGGATAGCAGATTGACTGAGTTCGTGACATGCCATCACCAGACTTATTAAACGAGTACATATTGCTGCCTCTAATGAATTCCTCTGAGTGCTTTCTGGAGAGTCTGGGCACTTTGCATCTGCAAAATTTATGTAATGTTCTTTGTATATCAGACTTTCCGCACAAAAGCAGGTGTGAACAAGGTCATGAGATAAGATAATATACAACTCACAGAATTTTTTACAGTACAATTTACAGAGTAATTCACAGTAGAATTCACAGTGCACTACAAAGTACAATTTACTACACAATTCACAGTACATTTTACAGTATAATTTACAGTGCAATGTACGGTGCAGTCACCTGTGACGGTTGTAGCGGAAGATGTGGCCAGAAGTTCCCCCTTTAGCTTGGTAACCATCCAGTCAATTTCATCCAGCACCTTCTCCGTCTGAGCTGCCAACAACAGCTGTTCCAAAACACAACCAATATGGCGTTGGACTGTCGCATTTACTAGGCTCGCATGCGATTTTTCAGGGCTTTGCTGAAAATACTTTTTTGGAAAATTTTTATAAAATTTAAAATGTCTTATTCAGAAACCAAAATGAAGTTTTGAAGAATCGAGTTGTTTCTTGAAATTATTCATTTCAGTAGGGGTTTTATTTCTAACGGATATTTTGAAACATAACAATTTTCTAAAACACTTACACTACTATTTCGAAAAACCATGTATTACAGACAAATAATGAACCACGAACCATTCCTTCTTTTTCTCAATGAGTAAACAAATTGTACGAATGACAGTGCAGCCGAGGTAGGTGTGTGTGTGTGTGTGTGGGTGAGTGGGTGGGTGGGTGGGTGCACAATGTGGAGTGGGGTTGAAAAGTATTGGGCTGGGTAAAGAGGATGGGGTGAGGACCAAGAATTTGGGGTAGGGTAAAGAGGCTACAAACACATCCGCTTTTCAGTCAACATTCCACTGCTACTACCAATTTTGAAAAACGTTTGAAAAAATACGTTAACAGCATTAAAATGTTGTTTGAAACGAATACTGCAAGCCCAACTTTTGTAAGTTATTTGAAGATTTCTTGCCAATCAGCATTTCAGGTTACACTAACGAGCCCCTAAGGTAATTCCTGGCCTCGCACATGAGCTGTGCATTAACATATAAACGATTTGTTTAGGGCCATCATATAATATTGAGATTACATACAACAAATGTCAGGCCATAACAAGACATTGAAATCATACACACAGCAATTGTTGGGGCGGCTGTTCTTGGGTTCACAATTGCAAAATGTGTCCGGTCTTCCACCTCCATATCCTATCAGAATCGCAGCGAACAAAGTAAGAGTGAAACGTAACAGCACAACAAGCGACACTGTTCAAAAGCTTGTTAAGTGTTTCAAAGAGCAGTATCGCATATGTCTCATACGAAACATATCTACTCTCTCGACGTTCTATCGGGGGACTTAAAAGAACCCACACACTTGTCGATAGGAGTAGGCTAATGCCGGTGTTGTGGATTGTCACCTCCTCCGGTACAAAAATTGTGCTATATCAGGACTCCATTTAAGCTAGCCATGCTAAACTTGATGCTCCTGTATAAATATTGCTTACACACACACAAAACTGCTGTTATTAAATTACGTCTCATTTTCAGTGAAAACAGTGTAACCAAAGATTGGTGGATTATAATTTACCCTTCGGGCCAATAGGAAGTTTGCCTTGGTACTTATAAACGTAACTCGTCCCAATCGTCCTAAACAATACCCATGTGTTACGTATCAGCAGTGTTTAAGGTAAACTAGGGTTGTGCCAGTTTTACAGTATTGGTTTTTAATGTCTTGAGTTTCTAACGTGCATAACTGTCAAGTAATTAAAAGACTGCATGTCTTTTCGGGATATAATCTCTTTTTATGCCCCATTTTAACTACGATGCTATGCAGGTGTTTTTTAGATGTTTTTAAGTTTGTTCTTTGATGCCTTACGTTTTTCGGACGTTTGCTTGACAAGACACCTAGACAAAAGGTTGCCTTCTCCTGAAAATATACCGCTTACCAAACCCGGCTGCTGTTACAAGTTTATCTATGTCTCCCCTTATCACAACCTGTTTGGACCTAAGATAGGACTGCATACCCACAATGCTTTACAGCTGCACAAGGGACTTTAAACGTCAAATAACAGGTTTTACATCATTTAATAACGATTTATGTACGAATTACTTATCAAACTGTAAAAAAAAATCCGTAAAAAATGTTGCACATTCTCACCTCGTCTATGTCGCCCAGCTGACTGTGAATATCCTGCGCCATTTCTCGCAGCTACAGTTTTGTTTAGAATAAGTGAGATTGTTAGGGCTTGAAACTCATACTTTGAATATAAGAGAGTTATCCATGCATATGTCATTATTATCTAAATGTTGTCTGAAAAACTATATACAAATTTGGCGATTCAAACAGAACCAAGTACCTTTCTCGCATAAAACCAAAGAACTATTGAAAGAGATGTATATACAAATGGTTAAAATCTTTAAAATGCTTTAGACCAATATCTGGTCATCAGTTTCTAATGATCAAATATTAAAACGTTTTTTTCTTTGGAAAAAGTATTATTTACCATTTTTATACTCCCTAATATATATTTGGCAAATTGTGTCAAATGTATGAGATGGAGCAAGTTAGGGTAGTTCAGTTGCGGTTTGTGTTTGGTAGATTTACAGAAACAGAAAACAAACAGGCATCGGATTTGGGGCAGCAGACTTACATGTAAAGATCGGCAATCATTCTGGCAAATAACAAAGTTGTAGTGTATTGGCTCAGTTATTATCATTTTTTAAATACAACCAATCTCGGAATGAAAGCTAAGACATGGTTCCTTCTCGGCTGAGAACTTACCAAGTTGGCACTCGTCTTGCACTGGAAAGTGAGCGAGAACAGAAGAGGAACAAGGACCTTCGTCAGGGAAACATCATCTGTTCGAAAAGAACACAAGAGAGTGAAGTTTGTATTTCACTGGTTTGGTGAACACAACTAGACGCAATTTCATGCTTGTCATAAGTCTTGTAGTCCACCGTTTGTTGTCCACGCTTTGTACCAACACAAACTGAACAAAGGCAAAGTAAAAATACCAAAAGTGAATCCCTTATTACTGTTCTGAATGAAATTTTTGTTGGGAGTTTCATTTTACGGATTTAAGAATACTGTGTTATCGGTGGTTACTGCACGTGAGCCATCCTAGCCACCAAAGGTTTGAAGATCTGTGTCTTGTCACTCTTCGCTTGGCGTGTTAACCTCCAAATGCTCCTCACCCGACGAATCACTCTTATCACAGGCACGGGGACACAAAGAAAACATTTCTTGTTTCTGCGCTATAAAATTTCTTTTTCTAGAAGGGAGGAATTTGTTTTGCCAATTTTTTATCCTGCTTGAGTTTTTGTTTTTGGCATCTTCTTCTCGCGAGTTCTCAAAACTATCAATAAAAACGGAATCACGAAAATATTTCATGCCATAGTGTAGTACAATTTCGAACTATTAAATCTCAGCAAAATTAAAGCTATAATAAATAAAACTGACTCACCAAGTGCTGAGTTGTTCGCGAATAGATAGCATTTTTACTACTGTACAACTTACCGAGGTTTTGATCTGTACAAATCCTCTGAACCCAAGCGTGCACATGTGCAAACTGAAAACAGTAAAGAATCGATTAGTATCCATACTATTCCTACATACTACACTTTTAGTATCGTACTAAAACCCTTCGGGATCTTACCTGTTGTCCCTCGGCGTCAAGGTGACTTGTCAACAATGCTATAACGTTCACCACAGACTGGAAATCTTTCAAGGTGAAATCTTCATCCGAGGATATGATGCTTGAGAGAAGCCGCTAGAAACAAGAGTACGTTTATTTTTTAGCTTTCTGACCTGTTTGAAAACCTAAACAGCCTGGTATTTTAAATTTACACGATTTGTATAAGATCCTTTCCAGGCCATGGCTGACTTGGGAAAATAGTGTCTACTAAACCGAGGTGTTTACCATAAAAAGTGGTTGAAACAAGCAAGAAGAACATATGCCCCATCCCGCCCAAAACAGAAGTTTGTCTTGGTTTGTAAACATGACTGTTGATGTCTGAGACTAAGGCGACTTAATGGCGATAATGCAGCAAGACAATGTTTTATAGTAAACACAAGGGGATCAACTTCTGGCTTATACCTGGAATCTCTTGATATGTGCGTAGATTTGCTCTTGACAGTCAGCGTTATCTGACATTCCAGCGTTGCTCTCACGATTTATGTCTAAAGAAGCAAACAAGGGAAGGGTGTGTGGATATCCGGAGTAGATAACAACAACAACAACAACAACAACAACAACAACAACAACAACAACAACAGCAACAACAACCTTCATTTAGCCCCCATGCAAATGTAATTAAGACAGAACATAATTGTGCTGCGTAAAGAACTTACTTAGCTCAAGTTTTGCATCTTGGTGAAACTAATATTAATAATAATAATATTAATAATAATAACAATAAAAGTAATAAAGAAACATTAAGTTATTATTATTAATATTATTATTACTATTATTATTATTATTAACATCATTCTTCTTGTAGTGTTATTATTATCATTATTATTATTATTATGTTATGTAATAATAATAATAATAATTTATTGGACTTATATTGCGCAATTATCAATGTAAATTTTCAATTGCGCATTACAATGAAAAACTATACATTTATAAACCTTGAATACATAATTAATACATTAAATGAAAGGCAAAACTAACAAGTAATGATAAAATACACTTAAATTAGATTAG
>JAOBYE010674184.1:0-11708 GCA_025403585.1 Parazoanthus swiftii
CTGGGATATAAATACGCAGAGATAGTCCCTATGAATGACTTTAACTAAAGTTCTAAGTTTCTTTACTTGGACAAAGAATGAATATCAAATAAAAAATAATCTAAAATAAAAATAGAAACTGCCCGCCCGACTATGAACATTTAGCAGAAAGGATGCTAACCAACTAATTTTTTTTATTTGGCCTTATCCAGACTCTGTACGAACTCTGGGCTAACGACAGTTAGACAAAAGCAACTACATGTACCTCTGACAGAATCTCCCTTCCCGATTCAATGACTGTTGTGGCATAAATTCGTAGTTACAGTGTAAAAACAGAGGAACTGTATTTCACCTACCGTGAAAACAAGTTTAACCTACTGCACCCTCACTAATAACACGACAGAACATTTTAATATTGTTGAGCCATTACACCCTATCCCCGCAAGCAATTTTTTGCTTTCATAGCGAAAGTTGTTTCCTTCTTATGTGCGAGTCAATTCCTGCCGTGAGCATCCATCCCCCTGGGCATTTGAAAAAATGATCAAATGCCCGGCCCAGCGAGGAATTTTCGTTGGCAAATGCCCCGCCTCCCGTTCCTACTATGATGGTCAAATGTCCGGCCCCCTAGTCCATCAGACCAATATACAATGGTGAGTAGGGTTACAAAATGAGACAATCCGATCGGACAAAGACATTTGAAGCAAATAGATTTATTGTTTTTATAAGTCTTTTATGGTCGATAAGTGCCCTTCTTATTCAAAAATGACGATGATTGAAACCAATGACTTCTGAGCGCCGTCGGAAGTGACGACAGGATGTTACGAGGCGAGTTTTTCGTTTTGCAAATGCTCGGTGGCCGGGACACTATTAACTGCCAAATGCCCGGCCCTCGGAGACTCATCTTGTATCAAATGCCCGTGGTTTGCCCAGGGGATGCTCGTGGCTGGAATTGACTCGCGCATTACGGGAAGAACTTTCGCTGCAAACGAGATTACCATTAACATCTGCACGGAGGATGCATTTATAGCCATTTTAGCAGGGCTCCATTGTATTTGAATATCTTTGCAGATTGAACTCAAAGAGGAAGGAATACACTCATGGAGTTGATAAGTTTGTACTGTGGTTACCTAAGACGTTGAACTAAGAAAGAAATAACTTTTCCTACCTACTCCCCTGCCTCCCCCTGAAAACTTTTACATACTTCTACAAGCTCTTCCTCATTTTTAAATTGGGCGAATAAAATACCAGATACCAGCGTTCATACAACAGTACTACTTGTACGTTAATTCTCAGAATGTTTTTCCATAACTATTAATTCGCCTCTGCCATATTTAAATTTAATGAGTTAAAAATTGTATACAAAAAATTGTATTGATAAAAATTTCTTCAGTTTTTGAACTACAAAAAAAAATTTGAAGATAGCTTGTCTCAGCCATCGTCAATGGCTTCTTCGTCATCTGTATCAAACTGGTGTCTTACAGGGGCTCTTTCTGCATACCTCTCCCTCGGGTGGTGTACATAATGATAATTTGTGGCAACTATGAGATAAATCAGGAAATTCAGCAACATTAGTCCTGACAACAGGAAAAAGTAATGTTCCAAAGAGCCATCGTTAAGATTGTCGGGGTAGGAAGTTGGGTAGACAGCACGGACAATGTTCACCAAGGCCATAGCAACATAGTTCCCTAGTCCTGTTGTCACCATAAACATCCCCATCACAAGACCTTGCAAGCACCGGGGAGCTTGTGAGTAAGCAAATTCCATCCCTTGATGAATGAAAATGTGAAGACAAATTAGTTCATTGCACTTGAAGCTGTCCCTATGCTGTGTTTTACCTACATATATCCACCCAAACACCCATTCATTCATCTTTATACTAAATGTTCTTCCTTCCATTTGTCCACCTGTCCGGGTTTGATTAAAAAGCATAGATAAACATGAAATTAGTCATAAAGCTGACATTAGCCTGTGACCTGGCCTAACTGGACAAGGGGGCTGGTCATATGTCAGTGTGTTTGCGACTAAAGGGGTCAAGAAAAAACCTGAAAAAACCACAGTTTTGGAGCAGAGATGCAGTTTTGCCCCTCCCCTTTCCAGAATTGTGGGTTATGCCCCCTGCCCCCCTTTCCAAAATTTCTGGATCTGCACCTGCTTTTCTAATAATGTGGTGGAATTGGGCCCTGAGATAGTTTGAACATCCCTTGGCAAAGCCAGCAAATTAACCCGAGATCACCTTTGATTAGAATGCAGTGATCTGACTGACTAAGCCAACTACAAGAAGGCTCACATAAGAATTACAATGGACATCTATAGTATTTCATAGCAGTTATCTCAACATACCAGTGATACTTGTGAATACTTCACTCGTTCCAATAAGAAGAAACTGTGGTGCCTGATAGAAAATGTTTATATCTTGTGATGCGTTTATCCATGTTCCAAATGGCTTTTGACAGACCGCCTTATGCTCAGTTGCATCCTTTCTCCTGCTTATCTCAACAATGCCAGCAACTAGCATTGATGCTGCTGAGAATAACATCCCAACACCAACTCTTTTCAGGGGGGTGAAGTGTATACCGCAGTATCGAATGATGGGGTACACCACTTTGTCCATGATCGGTATAAGGGCCAGCACAATTACAATGTCAAATATGGAAAGGGAAGCAGCGGGTATGTTGAAACTGCCAAACTTTAAATTCATGTAGGTTGCCTGAATAAGGAATGATGTTTGCATCTGGAAAGAACAAAGAATATTTCATTTTTACCTTAATTCATTGAAAATATGGAAGCCTGAGTGCTGGGCTTTTAGATCATGCATATTTAGTTTATCTTGCATAATGAGCAATTCCTCCACAATAATGGAAGCTTGAATTTTGCAAGTCCCTTAGAATTTTTTGTTTACCTGAAACTAGCACCTGCTTTCTTGACATAAACATTGCATTTCATATCTTATGTAAATTGTCTTAAAAAATAAAGCCAATCAGAGGCCAGGATTGCCACTGCATATTCTGCGATATGCAATAGGCAGTATTCACTCGACCTTCCCATCATTACTTGCATGCAACAGTTATGTTGCCATTCTTTAATTTTGAAGTCTTCTCAAAACCAGCTACGTTGCTTTTCAAGTCTTGCAAAACTTTCTGAACAGTTTTGATCACGTCTGGAGATTTTCTGAAATGTTTGAAATTTATAAATCTTCTCAAAAACTGTTTTGAACTGTTTCCGAAGTTTTCTTAAAATTTCCCAAGACTTCGAACTCTTCCGAAGATTTCCCTGAACTTTCTAAATATTTAGGCATGGCATAAATTAGTTTTGCAATGTTTTCTCATGGGACACTGTGGAAAATGCCATTTGTCACTTGCATTTTCTTCATATACACACTTGCCTTAAGGCTTGTGTGTAAACGGAAAATACAAGTGATTCATGGCATATATTCCACGGTATCCCACTCAAAAGCATTGCATAACTAGTATTCATTACTGATAGTGTGTGTTTGACTGTTTATTTTCTTTCCTACACATAATGGATTTACTGTGGCTAATATAATTGTAAATCAAACAAATGATCAGTATAGCTTTATGATAACAAACGAGGATAGATTTTTGAAGGAAATGTAATAAATGTCCCTGCAAGGTTGGCTGGGTAAATATTTAATAATTTTGTTTCATCAATACCTGAGCATAAATGGTCCAGTACATGATGAACATCAGAAAGACTGGGAATAGCCTCAACAAAGACTTTACATCTTCCACTTCTGATTCCGAAAAAGTTCCTCCACAACTAATTTTTGCCCTGTCCAACCAGCTGGAAGAACCATGATTCTCTCCATTAACAGATCTTCTTTTCTGTTTCAAAGCTTGGCTAACTATCTTCAGTGTGTCGGCCAGCACACTACCCCCAGGTGGCTTGACGTGGTATTTGTAACGTCCCAGTAGAAACAAAAGAACAGCCAGAAACATAGACAATGCTATGATGCAATAGCCATCAAAAAAGGATAGTTCCTGCTGAACGTACACAACTCCAGTGAAGGCAATGAATGAGCCTATATTGATAAACCAATAAAACCAGTTGAAGAACCTCTGAACTGCCCTGGGACCATCTTTTTGTACCTGGTCAGCACCAAAGGGTGAAACATTAGATTTTATTCCTCCAGTTCCCACAGCTATTAAAAGTAAACCAAATGCAAAGAGTGTTACTTTGAATGGGAAAACAAGGCAGTTATGTTTTTCATGAGCTGGCTTGCAATCCATATGTTTGATGTACATATTTTTTTCTTTGTTGTTATCGTCAGCTGCCACCACAATAATCAGGAATGTTCCCACAAAGTACAGCAGTGAACTTCCATATATAGTATTATATCGCCCACAAAATGAATCTGCTATCCATCCACCAATCATAGGAATGAAGTAGCATGTTCCTATTGACGAGAAAACAATTATGTAAGAAACACTGTTCAGTACTTGCAGTTTCCCAGGATACAAAATATAGCCTGAGCAAAACATAAATTACAGTAAATTAAAAATGTTTTCTAACTGCACAGTATTTAGTTATAATGTTGTAGTGTAGTTGTAATGTTATAATGGTAATTTTATTTTAATTGATTACAAGTGATCATGATCAGTTAACATTCTTTAAACCAGCATAAATTAATACACTTTTCACTAGCTATGTACATGACTGTACAGTAACAGCACTTACATGTGATAAAAATAAAAAAGTGTGTGTGTGCTGGGGAGAGGGGGTAATTTTCATAATTATACCCCCACAGACCTATAACATTTTTTGACTTTTAGAATGGGAATAAATCTGAATTATAGTACATGTAATTTAAATGAAGTTGAGGGTTTATTAATCATTTTGAGTTTTTTTGCAATGCAACTTTTTGTACATGTATCTTACCCTGTGGTAAACAAAAAACTAGTTTAAACCTCAAGTCTGTTAGTCTCCCTTACAGCCGTTCTTTTGGCTCATTGTGCAATGCATGCATTGCGGAAGCATGCATTGCGCGATGAGCCAAAAGAACAGCTGCGAGGGAGACTACAAGTCTCTACACTACATGTACAAGTATCTTGTTATCCTAACAATCTTGATTTTGTGTTTGGATCAAAAACAATTGATATCTTCAATCAGCAATTACGTTAAAACAAAATAATAACTCTTTAACTTGCATGACAACAGAGACCTAGACAAGAACTAATGACAACTCCGGTACCTTGAAAAAGTAGATTGACCGTTGTTGGAATCGGTGTTTCAAACGACAGCTGGTCCTTGCAAAACAACACCAAGTTGGCTGTCAATCCATAAAATGTAAGTCGTTCACAAAGCTCAGTAAGAAGAATACAGAGTGTCACGTAAAGCTTTGTCCCACCTCCAGGCAGGTGCTGAGTTGGGGGGACAGTAGTCGGCAGTGATGAACCATTAGATGACTTGCTGCTTGACTGATAAGAGTTGGAACCCAGAAGAGGTTCATTCTCATTCATTATCTCTGGTTGGTCAACACTCAAAATGGTTGGATCTTGGTGATGCTTCTGTTCACTCATCATTCAGATGATCAACAGTTATCAATCAGCTGATCACAATATGGCGGCAGTTATGTTCTTTTTTATCAAAAAAAAAGAAAAGATGAGAAATTTTCTTGGAAAGTAGTTAACATGTACCTGTACTTTAATTTTATTGTGTCTGAAATAATAGTTTCTTTAATAATTTAATACATACTTCTTTGAAATAGTTTCTTTGATAATTTATATTAATTTAGATGTACATGTAGTGGATTCATATATTTTTGGACGAGATATAACTGGAATTTAACAATCAAATCAAAATATAGTGGATTGGCAGGTTTACACTTCAGATTTAGTTACCTCCTTTCACTAACAATTTAATCCCCAATAAACATAAGAATATTTAAACTGTATGGTTCAAATAAGATAAAGTAAATAAAACACATTCATTCGGCACTTCACAGTGTTACTGAGGGAGTTTTTCAGACTGTTCAATGAATTTCAGGGAGTCTCTTAAGCTATTCCACTAATCCAGTTACATCAGCCATGCCGTGCATAATGTAAGAGTCAAATCCAAGAGTGTTCTTCTTTCTCCCCCCCCCCTTCACCCTGACTTGGAGGGGGAGGGGGGGGGTGGGGTGGCATTGGTAATCTTGACTCGTACACTCAGCACCCGTAATACACAAGATAAAGTATGAATTCAAATCAATAATTCGGTTCTCATTGTGCATTTTTCAGTTTTCGAAGTAAATTCAAAGTAACCACGCAAATAACCAAGTAGCATCTGCAATGAACACTATATAAATATCCAAAGTGCTCAACATACCAGGAAACTAGCAAAAGATGTACAGTGTAAATGGTTGATTGAAAGAGTTCCACGGACGACCAGGAAATTCCAAAGCTTTGCAGGCTGTCGCTGCTTCATTTGACTGGTGCTTCACATTTGGGAATTAGCCCTTTAAACGAGCCAAGAGAAATGTCGAGAGATCAGAAATGCGAAGTTTAGAAGAACCTGAAAAACAGCAACACTTCGTGCCGGTCATGTGAATAGTATCAATAACAAATTCCAGACAAGGTTGGAAGAGTCGGATTGGGTACTAGTGGGTTGGAAGGGACCTGTCTCGATCTCCTTTTCAACGCGTGTTCACTCGATCAGTGTAGTTGCAGTGGAATTTTCCTTTAGTTATGGCAGAAGCTAAGTTACTCCTTGGTAAAGAAGTGTCTAGGTAAGCGGCGAGTCATGACTTGTAATAGATAGTTTGATTGTTTCCAAAATGAAGATGTTTTGGAGACCTAACAGGGTTCTGTTCGGCACGAACGCCATCCTGTTTATGCAAACATTTATAATCCGAATATGATTTTGGAGAGATTAACAAACTAGAAACTGCCTTTCTCCATTTTTGAATTGTTCTCGTATAAGATATTTAGTATTCTAGCATTTGACTTCTGAATTTCAATACTTGGTATGCCTGCAGGCAGATATATGGATCGAGCAGGTTGGAAAAAATGGTGGAGTTCCGTCACCACGTGTAACTTAATCTTACATATTTCACAACTGCAGTAATTTTAACAATCTATTGTTACTCCGTGACTTCTCGACCTTCCTATTGTCTCGGTTACTGGATCGGTTCCATGAACGAATGCATGCATACCATACCACACGTTAGCCAAGGCTTGTAATGTATAAATGCAAGCAGTATGTGTAAAAGTTTGCAGTTTTGAGAATCAAGTGAAACTGTAATACAAAATAATGAGAAAAAAACTTGCCTTGCAACTGATAGTGTTATTTATTGATCTGTAGTTCTTCAGGAAGGAAAAATTGAAGCAGCCCATGTACAATATCACTTCTAAATCCCCACTTTACTTCCTCCGATTGTCTTCCAATCCATAAAAGCTATGTCAATAGTATCACAGGTAGCCCAAATTAAGAGGTAACCAGTACATGTACAGTGGATTCTTTAATCGATTTTATAAGACTCCATATGGGATAAAACATTGTTTTCATGACATTGTTGATATTAATTATTTTGATGCAAATTGCACAGTCAAATAAAGCATCCTTACCTCGGTTGGTTTTTCCTTGTACATTTTAGGCTATTAGAGTTTATTTGAGATTTTATATTCAGTGCCCTGCAATCAATTCAGTGAGCTGTTACCCTGGCATGCAGCCAATTAAAAGCCAAAGAGCAAACAATTTTTTACAGTTCACATGGATACATTTGACAGGTGGCTTCACTTGAGCAGTCAACTGTAACTTTCTGGTCATTTGTGTTACAGTCAAGCAAAATGACTTTGGCAGTCTCTGATTTGCCTGTGTCTACCTGACCTGTCAAAATACAATAATTATTGTGACCACCTCTTGGCAAATTCTAAAAGTTGTTATGGTTTTGATTGAACTTCATGTTTGACATTACTATGAAAGAACTACAAGTTCTTACAAAGAGCAACACCTTTTTAAGCTATAACTGCATAACATGTACTATTTAAGATACATCATACTGTAGAGAAATAACTACAGTATGGAAAAAATGTCCGAATAGCATTCTGTACAAGAGTAACACTTATGGAATTGAGAAAAACCAACCTGGATTGCAATTATTGGTCAATGTAGGAGAATGTATTGGTCATGAAAATGGAGAATTTTAAGGTGTTGCATGTGCATGTACTTGGGCAGTGTTTGAACTTTAACCCTTTCAGCCCCAGCAAGTTTATCAGTATGTAAATTCTCCTTCCATTATCGATAGAAAATAAGTTGTTTGGTAATGAGAATAAAGTGATTGATCGTACATAAAAATTTACTTAAGATGGAAAATGAAATTCTTCCAACCTGTTTACAAGAAGATTATAGAGGCAGTTTAGGAGAATTCAGCAATATACCATATGGCGTGTTTGGGGATGAGAGGGTTTAGGTGTTGGTACATGTACTTAGATGGTGTTTGCACCACGTTTTTCAGTTATGTCCAATTATGTACTTTCTTGTTTAGTGATATTCGTCAGAAGTTGAAGGAAGAAGTGACAGCCATCAGAGCAGAAAATGAAGGTTTTAAGCCTGGACTTGCTATTCTACAGGTGAGTTTACAATCATGGCATGCAAAAATTAATAGAGAATGTTTATATACATGTACATAATTATATGTGTCTGTTAGAAGTCTATATGTACAAGTGACCTTGTGACTTTAGCAGTGTTATTCTTTGTAAAAGCCATCATAAATGGATTTTTTGGGAAAATATAGTCTATCATGTAAACATGTCACCCTTCAATAACACGGTGTCTTTTTTATCATGATCACATATACAAATGTAGCAAACCTATACTTAATATTATAAAATGTAAAATTTTTCTAACCTTGTTGTGGAGGCAAACATTGTCTTTGATATATTTGAAGATGGAAGGGATTAGTGATTGAAATATCCTCCAAAGTAGAGGTTGAAGAGGAAGTGGTAAGTTTGTATTTTTCAGTAATTATTCTTTAATAGGGAATTAATTTTTACTGTAGATTGGTGAAAGGAGTGATTCCACTGTGTATGTAAGACACAAGATAAAAGCTGCAGAGGAGGTGAGTTTAATGTATTTAACATTTTGCTTTTTAATTTTTATTTTGTCTAGCATCCATTTATAAGTCACCCACTGTATTACCAGGTCATTGCCTTTACAAAATTATTATTCATCCCAAATAATAACTTATTATTCCTGTGCATAAATTGACCATGGAATGTACAGTATGTTACAATCATGACTGTCCTTCAGGCATCCCAAGGGATGAAAATATGATAAGGTAATTCTAAAAAATTGCTGAAGGGGACTCCCTATAATTTATGTACAACTGGCAGTAAGGGGTTAGAGGAACTCCCCACAACTCTTTGTTAACGGAAGTCCTGGCTTAAGTACTGTCTTACCCATCAGGTGTGGATCTAGTATTCTAAATGTGACTGTTGCACAGTGTGAAAGAGCAGCCTGTTTTGATTATTGGTGACCTTCTACCCTGTGAGCAGAGATTTTTGATATCTTCTAGAAGAACTTATGAGAGATCTCTGCTCACAAGGTTTACCTTAGCAACAGAAGAGCCTACATTTAGTACTGTATAAATTATGTTCTTGGAGAATCCTCACTATTGTACATGTATGTGCATTGCCATAGATTTGCAACACCCACAGCCTTCTCTTTCATTTGAAAATAAAAAAAATCTACATCCGTTTTTAAAGTTTGCTCTTAATTTTGACAGTATTGAACAATTGATTCCTGGTAAAGGCTTGTTTAACCTTTATATTAATTTTGCAGATTGGGATGACTGCAAGGCATGTTCAGTTGCCAAGAACCACAACACAATCAGAGGTGTGTAATTAAAAATATTAAATGTGGTAAATATGTGGTTAATATACAGCAGCTGTACTTATTCAAGTCATAGATGAACTTTATCATTTTTAATGACTACAAAAGCTCTGTTATTTAACTTAGCTCGGAGAGGTTGTATTATTTAAGGAGCTATGAGTGGTGGGTCATGTACATGTAAGTACTGTACATTGTAATAAAGAAGTGGGATAACCTTGGGTTAGAGAAATCATGTTTAATGCCTAACTTCCAACAACAGGTGCTCAAGACCCTGGATGCTTTGAACAAAGATTCCTCCATTCATGGCATCATTGTTCAACTGCCACCAGACTCAGAAGAGTACATTGATCCTGGTGTGTGTACCAATGCCGTCACTCCAGAGAAGGATGTTGATGGGTAAATATTGGATAATACTAGACAGTGAATATCACACCTTAGTGTGTGCAACGTTAGCACAGTTGGTTAGGTCTCTGATTGCCAACCAGGAGGCCCGGATTCAGTCCCCGGCCTGGTCAAGGGTTGAACTTTGGGCGACCTTCTTTTGCCATACCGTCCATGGACAGGGACATTAAGCCATTGGTCTAGTCTCCCATGTTTTATCACGGGACGTAAAAGAAACCATGTACTTATTGATAGGAGTAGGCTAATGCCGATGTTGTTGACCTGGAGGGTCACAGGTTTGTCAGTTTTAAACTTTAAAGTATCACCCACGTCAAATAAAGTTAATATTATTATAATTATTATTGTTTATTATTATTATTATTATTATATAGGAGAGAAACTGTTTCCATAAATACTGAAGGACAAGTGTGTGTGTAGTGGGTGGGGAGGAGGGGGGGGGGGCAGGGATATTTGTAAGGCCAGTTACTCATAAGTTATAGTCAATAATCATTTGTTTTGAACTATTCTATGTAGACTCCATGATGAGAATGCTGGCAGACTAGCCAGGGGGGAGCTGAAAAGCTGTATTGTGCCGTGTACACCTCGGGGATGTTTAGAGCTGATCAAGAGGACAGGTTTGAAGATCTGTATAATTATGACTATGAGTAGACCTTTGAATTAAAGAACATTCATAACACTTTTTCCAGAGGAAAGGGAAGGGGATGAGTTAGTTTGAATTTGGTAATAGATGCATTTAAAATACTTATTGGTCATTCTTGAACTAAAATGATTTTGTGTTTAAGAAACATGCTGAATAGAAGAAGTTTTTGAGGAAAATAATTATTATAATTACATGACTGTATAACAATTGAAGAGGTCAGTGTAGGTGATGAATTTGAAAGCACCCTTTACAAAATCTTGAAAACCTCCACTTTCATGCAATGCTACAGTGGCATTAAACTCATATTATGTAGCCAATACATTTTTTTTGTATTCCAAGTTGAGTTTCCTCCCAAATATAACCAACATTACAATCAGTTCTGACAGATAAAGGTGTTTCAGTGATAACAAAAGAATAAAACTCGTGCTGGTCACTTTAGTTTGATCACTACAGCTCTAAATAAAATAATTCCTTCAAAAGGGCCCCTAACCAAACTTTTTCCCCCAGTTATTTTTGTGGAAAGGCTCCCAACTTACCAGAAAATGTGTTATGTAAAGTAACATTAGCTTAGGAAACAGTTTAGCTTTAGAAAAAAATCTATAAGTTTCCCAGTATTTTGAAAAATCACCTAAAATTGCAAATTAACCATTTTTGCACTGGCCTCTACAATTTGACTTATAGAATGTTTTGTACCTTTTTATCTAACCTGTACATGTACATGTAGATGTTTGCTGGTTACTGGTAGGGATAATTGTTGCTACATATAGTCCCTGAAAATTTAATAATAGTCCAGTTTCGTATTCCAAGTTGCCGCTGACTGCAATGACCACAGACTCATTTCTACAGTGTCAGCCTCGAC
>JAOBYE010674406.1:0-26433 GCA_025403585.1 Parazoanthus swiftii
GCTTTTGATAGCTTGAATGGCCCTTTATTCAAAAGGTTTTTAAGTACTATAACTTCGGCCCATCTTTGACCAAATGGTTAAATGTCTTCTATAACGATATTCAGAGTTGTGTTGTCAATAATGGATGGTCTTCCGGTTTTTTTCAATTTAATTCGAGGTGTCCGACAAGGATGTCCTCTCTCTCCATATATATTCAGTTCATAGTATGCGCAGAAGTTCTAGCAACTACAATAAGAAAAGATGGAAAGATAAAAGGGATTTTCATGGAAGGAGAAGAAATTAAAATCAGCCAGTATGCAGATGATACGACTTTATTTCTTGACGGCTCCAAGGCGTCGTTACTAAACGTTACGAAAACGGAAGCTTTATGGTTTGGAAGCTCAAGCGGGAAAAAAGATATCCTTCTTCCTGAAAGAAAATTAAAGTGGGTAACAAATAAAGTGAAAGCATTAGAGACTTGTTTCTCAACAAAGGCAGAATCCTTTTTAAAGGAATTTTAAAAAATCCTTCGATATGTTTGTTTATAGCTTTGCTAATCGAGCTTTGTTTCGAAACTAATAATGGAAGTAATGTGTAAGCAAACAAAAAATGCTTTTAAGCTTTTAAGATTTTTGACTTAAAAATCAAAATAACTGATTTGAATGTTTCGGCACATGTCATTATTGTTCTGATTCTTGGAAAACCGATTTTGAACAACTCAACTGAAAATTTCATTAATGGTCAAGTGCGACATACAACTCAACAAGAGTAACAGGAGTAATTGAATAAGCATGGGATGCTTGCCTAAATTGTAAGTTCAGCGATACTTTCAGTCGCACAGTAATCAATACAAGTTGTGCTCATCAATCCCTCCTCTAATAAATACCTCTTATTAGCCGAGTGCTCGGTCCGTACGGCAAGTAATGGACCGAGTTTTTTTCCTTCTTTTTATGGCCCAAGCGCGAAGCGCGCTGGCCGATAAAAAAGATGGAAGGAAAAAACGAGGGTCCATAACTTGCCGTACGGACCGAGCAAACGAGGCTAATAAGATGATTATTGTATGGCTTTATTGATTACTTGAAGCAAGCGACGCTGTAAATGACAACCACTCCAAAACTAGAGGTCCGTACGGCTACTTACGGACCTGAAATTGACCAATCACAACACGCGAAATCAGTCAGCCATATAATAAACGTCCTGATATACTCGGATATAATGTAGTATGATTCATAGTCGAAGTTCAGACATCAGGATGCATTTCTCTTTTTGCAGTACTACGTAACGTTAACTGACTTTGCCTTGTAACCATCCAGCTCACACGCGTATCAAACAATCTGATGCTCACTGTTAGAGGCAAAAGCTAATAATAGACCAACTTCGATATATTAAAATTCAGTGTGAAACAAAAGACATCAACACGAGGCTCTGGGGAATAATCCATGCAAGCTCTGTATTTTATTCCCCAGAGCCTCGTGTTGGTGTCTTTTGTTTCAGGCTGAATTTTAATATATCGAAATTGGTCTATTACTTACGCATATTACTATTAGTAGATTATTGAAGATTATTGAAGTTAATCGATTTAACAAGAACTAGAATATAATTATCACTGCTCATTTTTCAGTTTGTTTAATTAGCTTTCCCAAAGATTTCTACTCAATACAATAACGTAATAACGTTCCAAAAAAATCTCTTCCACACAATCTAAATAAATTCGAAGTTTTTTTTATAATTCACCAAGTGTTGGCAGTTTTATGGTAAGCGTAAATACAGCATTGGGACACACTTGAACAAGAAAAACTTTGTAAGCGATTGCTCAACGACAACCGTATTACAAGAGAAAAAGTAACTTTTGACATAAAAACGAAACAAATTGCTTAACATAATACCGTACCGGTACATCAAACATAACGTAACAAAACACAACACAACACAACACAACACAACACAATGCAACAACACAACACACAACACAACACAACACAACTCAACACAACACAACTCAACACAACACAACACAATGCAACAACACAACACAACACAACAACACAACACAACAACACAACACAACACAACACAACACAACAACACAACACAACACAACACAATACAACACATCACATCACAACACAACACAACACAACACAACAAAACAAAACACAACACAACACAACACGACACAACAAGACAAAACAAAACACAACACAACAAAACAAAGCAAAAGACATCACATCACAACACAACACATCACATCACATCACATCACATCACAACACAACACAACACAACACAACACAACACAACACAACACAACACAACACAACACAACACAACAAACCAAAACGCAACACAACACGATTTTTACATAAGATAACATAACATACAAAACGAACTAACATAACAGTATAACGTTACATAAGTTTTGAGCACATTATTCCTTAAAACAAGGTTGCGTTGTTCATATTAAGGTCAAAACAGAACCAGTTCATTTCCAACAGTAAGAGCGATGGACCACTGAAGAACTTTAGTTTTGTAGAAAGTAACGTTAGTTTGTAGCCTTTAGTAATACCAACGCTCTCTCAGTCTATTTTGTTTAACAACATTTAACAGGTTCATCCGCCATTTCCACACCGAAAACAGCGCGCTTTGTATCCGATGAACGAATCTCCACTCTCTGGGCAGAACTCAACAAGACAAAAACTTTGTTTCTTGAGGAGAAAGAAAACTCTCGAAGATTAGCTGAACAGGTGGGTGAGTTAAAATACGTTCTCGTACAGTCATATTCCAGCTGCTATATGAGCAAACTGAGTTCGATAAAAAGAACTTTGAAAAAAATCAAATCAACAAAGGTACCACGAAGCAGTCTTGTAGGCCTCGCAACTCGCCATGTTTTAACTGGCTGGTGCAGTGATACATCCTTTGAGCACAGCACAATTCCATTTACGGTTCAAGTCCGCTGCTCGAAACTTTCTTAGTCGAAATCAGGTTTCAGAGTTCGCAGGCCGGAATGAATGTCTGGCGTCAGACGTTAAACACTAAGAAATTCTTTGCAACAAAAATTTTATAGTCATTTGCATCAACGTCAGACGGTTAACATAAGGAAATCCAAGGCAACAAAGTCAGGGCAAACGTGCAAAAGAACGTATGTTTTTTTGCTACTCATCCCTGAACTACGCGCAAAAGGCAACCTGAGTAGTTTTCTTGATGATGCAAAAGATTAGCTTACTGTACCGTTTATAACTAATGACCTTTCAAACATTCTGCACTGTTATTCTGTCTTCATTAAACATAAGTTTTTTTCATAATTCAAATTATTTTGATATTTTTTTGTGAAACTGTAGATTTTACTGATTGAGTTCGTTTGGAGTCATAAAAGACCCTTTCTGATGTCATGAGAAGTCAAAGGTGACCCATATGGCGGCTTTATAACGTCATATGATGTCGCACGTTCACCAAAGAATTGTTCAGGTTGAGAAATTGCACACCCCCCTCCCCCCCCCCCCCCAAGTTTTAATGTGTTTCTTCTAAAGTTTTTCTAGCGACGGGCCGCGAGCACTTTCTGACCTCCTTAATCTCCGTAACCAGAAACCCCCAGAAAGCCTATTAGAGTATTAAGATAGGTTTAAAATACCTTGATTTGCTGATGCTCTACATGTTTACTGAAGAGTATATCTCTTCCACACAGGTAAATAACATGAACAGAATAATACAACGGAGCTACAACCTTTCACGAGGCCCTGCGGGGCCTCCTGGTTCTCAAGGACTACCAGGAGTTCACGGGCCACAGGGACCCCAGGGAAATAAAGGAGCTCGAGGTCTGCAAGGACCTCGAGGTTTCAATGGCTCAGAAGGCCCGCGAGGTGAACAGGGGTTCCAAGGGTTTAATGGATCTCGGGGGCTTCCTGGAATTCAGGGTTCGCCTGGGATCAATGGCTCGAAGGGAGCCCCAGGCCCTCGAGGATTACGAGGTGTGGTAGTAGATTTTAGCGGCTGTACATGGAGATTAAAGACCGGGTCTGCAGGTACTGGTAGCTCCGATGTCATAGTACCGGAACCAAAGGTAAGTAACCATCAGTATCCTAAAGAACAATAAACTATTGCTTGAATGTTCGATTAACTGATAGAATGATTGGTTGATTGATTGATTGATTGATTGATTGATTGATTGATTGATTGATTGATTGATTGATTGATTGACTATTTGGTCAATGTTTTTTTAATTGAATGATTCGCTGATGGATAGATGGACCAATTTCTTGATTAATGGATTGGTTGATGAAATGATTGATTGATGGATGGATTGACAGATCGTTTAATTGACTGATTTATTGATTCATTTGGTGAACTTATAAATTAATTGATTGATTGATTGGTGAGTGAATGATTCATAAATCGAAAAATTGAAGAATGGAAAGATGGATGACTGAATGATGCAAGGTTGAAAACGGGTGAAATTTTTGTCGGATTATCGGATTGATGGATGGATTGTGCTTGTGATTCGTCAATGTATTTGTGGATTGATATATCCAGCTGATCTGACACTGTGAGGTAATCTGCAAAACCGTTTATCATGACACCTGCGGTCATTGAAGAACTTTTGAGAAGATCAAGTCTCTTTTAAAAACGCCGAAGACTAAAATCACCTTCAGTTTAGACCGCCAAGTTATTTGTTTTGTTCTCACGAATCTTGGACTCTCAGTTGGGCTCCTGAAACTAATTTGGAGATTATACACGGTTTTGCAGACTACCTTGCCCCTGATTGGCTTATTCCAAAAATTCAGATAAGCTGGATTGGTTATAAGGACTGATTTATTCATTGATGGATCAATTGATAGGTGCATGGTTGAGTGGATGGGCTGGTTACTTGATTAAGCGATCGATTAATTAATTATTTGACTGATTGATTAATTTATTTCTTCATTAATGGATAGATGGACGGATAGTTAGATAGGCTTATGGATATAGAGATGGATAGATAGATTGATTGATTATTGGGTTGATTGATTTGTAGGTTGATTAGTATTTGATTGATGGGTTGATTGATGGATGGAGTGATTTATTGATGAACGAATGATTGAAATGATACGATGACGGATGAACGGATTAGTTGATTATTCCAGATACAATTTTTGTATCTTTCAGGGCAAGAAGATTGTAAGCGTCACTTGTTCCACAAACGAAGTATCGCGTTCAAGTTTCACAATACTTTACGACAGTGTCTCCAACACGAGGTATTTCAAGTGTGTGTGCAGTACTGATCCCAGTAAGAGCACACAGTGCACAGTTCATTACTGCGAATGCCCGCTGAACACCTAGTCTTTGCGCTCTCCTGCGAATTTCTTATATCAGGCCGATGTCAAGCCAAGAACGAAGACTCATACTTTAAGAACTTGCAAGTTAAAAGAGAAGCCAAAAAACAAGAGGCTAATAGAACGAGACTAACATTATTGATAATTAAAGAACCTGGGACGCTTCCACTTAGATCTTACGCGCTTCCGCCCAATTGGAAACTAAAGAAACCTTGACCTCAACCGCGAGAGACTGGAACTGCGTTTGTGTCTAATGTTGAGTGAAACTAGTTGTTCCCTTCCTGCGACAGATCGAAAGCACAAAACAAAACCTCTAAACTGAGTTTCTGTACAAAACGTAAGGCAGTAAATACGCTTTTTATGCTTATCACGCGATGTAGAACGCGCTGTTCAAAGATCACGCTGCTTACTTCTGCTGTAAAAATCTGTTTCAGTTGGACGTTTGCCAGCATGTTAAGTTCTTTGCTTTGAGTGCTAGTGCGCATGCACAGTTGTTGTTTCATATACCAATATGCCTGCATTTCTGTTTTTAGATTCAAAATCTAACTTGACTCTATCGAGTATAAATGAAGACGATAACCGTCAAATGTATTAATAGAGAATACGATGCATGGGCGTGTGGAGTAATACATGAACGTCGGAAGTTATGGAATGTATCTTCTTGTGTTCAAAAAACACGACATCTCACAGGTGAACAAGATGATGGCTTCCGGCGCCCATGTGTTACTCTGCTTACTGTCAAACTACAAACAACAGAGCAATCAAGACAAAGTGCCTGATTACACACCGCAAAGGCGGGTGTCGTCATAGCAACCCAAGAAGATCATTGAATGGGGTGATATCAACACACGTAAAATTATCGTATTTTTACGTATGTATTCTTGGGTTACACATAACGTCAGAGCCGCCATGTTGGTGTTCTTTTACAATAGAGTTTAATTACTGTTTCTTTTGTTGCGGACACCAACATGGCCGCCATGCCCTTTGTCATTTGATTCCCCGGGGATTGAGTGAAAACCGGCAATAGATACAATGCCATTCTTCCTTTTGTTCCTCAGTTTTGTAACCGCAAGTGGTTTTCGCCATGTTAGATTGTTAATTTCTCCATGGTTTGGGAGTCGAGAACAAGAACAAATTTAGACGAAGCGTTCAGTTCGTTTCATAAGACATGTTTTAAGAAAACTCTTTAATAATGCAATTGAAGCTCTTTCGTTATGTTATGTCCTTCCATCTCGACAAATCATAGTATGTTTTTTAAAACACTCGGCTTCCGAAAATTACGTTAGCCGTCATGTTTAAACAAGGGAAGAGCCATGGATGGGGGGTCAAAATGACTCACCCCCCCCCCATTAAAGGTTTTTCCGATCTAAAATTTGAAGCTTTAAAGCAATCAAAATGAAATGCTCAGTACCTGTAGTCCAGTTGTGAACACATATTTAAACGTTACTGTGGTGACGTCATCTTCTATATTGATTGCAAAATCAATTATGCAAACTAAAAAGTGAATCGGTATTTCTGTTTTTCTGTTATATTCTGCATGACCTTCCTATTTGAGACTGTAAATACATGTTTTCTATTAAGTTCAAGCAAGTTTGCCACGATTGTGTCACAAATGTGATTTTCGAAAAATCCATGATGGCGGCCAAGATAACGAACATGTAATGAAAAGAATGTTGCAATAGCAACATTTTTTTAAATTAAAACTTGATTGTTTTTATGGAAAGTAAGTAGTTAAACAAAAGTTGCCCAGCATGCCAAAGCTCAATCATTTATATGCAACCATTTGGAAAATCGTAGGCGGTCCGATTGATCCCCCCTTTTTTATTTGTTAGAAAAAATAGCTTGGTGTTTAAAGGTTAAACCGATCATTCCAGAGATACGTTTGAGAGTTTTCATTGTTCGCCGTTTGTCCTGAAAGCGTAGCCATATCGAGACTTTTCTTTTTACAATTCAATTGATGACAACTGCAGCATTGTTTGAATAAAGGTGAAAGAAAAGTCCTATTTTAAAATCTCATTCCTTGGTTTACTCTAGTTTGCATATTTCATTTTCCATTATCCCTCCCCCATCCCCAGAAGGTTTTTCAGCTTTTTCGATTACGGAACATATTAAACTAGGAAGGCTAAACAAGAGGCCAGGACTTATAAAACTTTGGCAATTCCCAGCTTCTTTTCCAGTATAATAAATATAGGTCATTCGTTCGTTTTTAGCGTGCTTCACAATGAGTGTATGAAAATGAGAAAGTCCGACGTATTTAGCAATCCAAAAACTGATCGTGATGCAGATGCTTATCTAATTCTAAATAAGAAACATTTGCCACAACAGTGTCAGATTTAAACAGGGAGGTACTCTGATAAAGTAATTACTGAAGGTAGTGTCTTGAAAACTCCGTTGAACATCCCCGATTACTGGACGACCTCAATCGATGCAGGTACGCGCACTGGATGAAACTGATGGCGTATTAATTCGGAACCCACGGCATATAAGATTATATGCTGCAAACCACGCGGGGGGGGGGGGGGGCGGAGGGGTTAGGGAGGAGTTTTCGTCCTGGCCTGGGTAAAAGATGCCGGTATGCCACCAACAGTCCACTTCAACGCGCATCACGTCCTGCGCATAGCATGTCTAAGTTTTTAAACTAGCACACGATTGGATGAAAGGAATTTTTTCGACGTGTAGTTAAATTGCTCCGTGTTAAGGACTTCATAGTTATGTGAGTAATGTTCCAACATGTCACACTTAAATGTTCAACGACCAGTCGAATCTCTGACACTTTATGACAAACGTCGAGCATTTCCCCTCCCCTATTTACGACCACAGATTTAGAAGACGCTCTGCTTATGGCAACGTTACAAATCAGTTATTGTTTTATTTTAAAGTGCATGCTGGTTCTGTACATGTGCCTTGAAGTAACAGAGATTTCGCAATAGCAGTTTGTTGCAAGCCGCGCCGAGCTCAAAACTCAGAAAATATTTCTACCGACTGAAGTCGTCCCCGAAGAAGCTGCTACACTGTTTATGACAGTAACTGGAGTGAAAGGGTTACCTTGTTAAAATTATCTACCAAGAAACATACTTTATTTACGAATGTAGATCAAATTAGGCGGCATTTCTCCGTATCACCATATATGCGGGGGGATGAGTGTGGAAAAACGTCAACGATTTCTTAATAGTAAAGAGAGTTTCCTTGCATACATACGAGTGGCAGAAAAGGTCAACTTTAATCAGTAGTTCTAAATTGCAATACATAGGACAAAAATACATTTAAAGTTAAAACTAAATACACCCTTTGGTGCGAAATAATGAAATAAATATACGTTTGAATTATCGAATGTACAAATTGGCATCTTGAAGAGTTACCATGCACTTGACAACTGTTCGTGATGATGATATGGTCATGATAACAAAGGTATTATCAGTATATTGATATGCCACTGTGTTGAGACCGTTGTGTGGAGACGCTAATTGGACGGACGGTAGGTCTTGAATTCGTGCGCCCTAGAATGGCAGGCCGTGCGTGCGCGTTGTACGGTTGGTACCTTCTGAAAGCGGTGTTTGCCGATGATGTCATCTGACAGCCGTATGACCGTAAAGATGACTTCGAAACAAATGGGTCGGTGACGAACGCCGCGGTCGAGTTAGTGGAACCACTGCCAGGAACACTATTAGATCTTGGTAGCTTGGGTACTCCTTTCGGGGAATGCGCCGGGAAAACTTGTCCACCTCGGGGCACTCTGATAGAACAGTCTGATAAGTTGGGCGGTACGCTCAGAACCCGGGGGAGCGGGGGTATCACATCCAGTGGTCCGGCTGTTTTCAAGTGCTTTTTGATTTTTTGACGGCGATTTTGAAACCAGATCTGAAAACAGGCAAACATAAAACATAAAAATTTTTGCCACAGGCAGTCTGGACATTTGCACAGTGGAACATTGCGATATCGAATGGTCATTCAGTTTCCCAGCTCTATAGAAGTTTTTTTCAGCTTTCGAAAATTTACGCTATATAATAAGTCGTTTTGATTAACTATCAGGTTATGGAAAATATGTCATTTGTTTGAGAAGGATTTATAAGTTATATAACTTTACGGTAAGTTAAGATAAAAAGCTTTTGTCCTTCGATGGAGCCAAAACCGATTAATCAGTCTAATATCAATCAGCTTACTCCAAATGGCAGAAAAACCAGTCAGCGTCAGTTTTACACTAGTCCCATAGTTTATAGCTGATTAACCTGTGTTGGCAAGTAATTAAGCTAGCTAAAAATGCGGTATAACCGACCAAAAATGACATTTTTGTAGAACCGATACCCGTTTATTTCCGCAGGCTGGCCCAGCCAGTTCTTTAAATCCGTTTTTAAGAGGGACCCTGAAAATCTAGTAAAAGCTAAAATACCAAATGCCGTTACATGATATATTTTTAAAAAATAAAACGGTATTTTACCCTGATGAAAAGCTCGCACATGAAACGTCAGCTCTCCATCCGGCTATCCGACATGACAATAAAAAAACAACACACATCAACTTTTGCTGATAAGTCCACACGTCTTTGTAAACTACATTTCCTGTTAGTGTCTTATCTTCTCGAATCAGAGTTGGATCGAAAAACTTCCCCGAAGTGGCATCTGTGCTCCAACACACGTTTTTTTCAGTTTTACCAAAAATTGCTGACGAAAAGGACGGGGGGAGGGGAGGGGGGAGGGGGGCTGTGGGCACCTTCCCTAAACCCGCTTCTATGAATCTCGATACTCAAATAACTGATTTCTTAGTTATTGCTCACCTTACATACATCAATAACTAGAACCGATGATGCACCAGTTTCTAAATTAAGTGAACAGTTCATCAAAGTGCAACGCGAAAACCATCGAAATAAAGGCGATAATACACGGTACGATTTTTAACGCAACCTTGGTGTGTAACAGGGTAAAGCCAACGAGTTCTTTCTTGCCGGGCAACATGACAACCGTGTTGTGAGCTTTGAACACCATTCAAAAACTTACTACACGTTGCCGCAACGAAATAACGCTAAAAACTATAACCGTGCGCCATGTTACAAGATCCCAATTTTTAATGCAACATTGTTGCTCGAAAAATCGTCTTCTCGTGTAACATAGTCTTAAGAGTTTAAAAAATTCTGGAATTTTGTCATAGAATTTTGTCATTTTCCCTTAGATGTGGGAGGGCAAAGCCCTGGAACCGGAGTTGCTCGATGGTGAGGGCTTTTAGCGGTATACCACGATATTATATTAAAGTTTATCATCATACCTTGACTTGATGTTCTGTCAGGCCGGTCACTCGAGCCATATCCTCTCGGTCGTCCACATCCGGGTATTGATTTTCAGTGAAAACGTTTTCCATCTCGCGAACTTGGTACGAAGAATATGCCACGCGGCTTCGGCTGGTGCTCAGAACGATCGGATTCTGCTCGGTTTCCTTTGGCTCGTCTACAGAGCTCTCGTAACCACGGTCGTCTGATGTGCAGCTATTGGGAGACTCGGGCGAGGGCCGAGGAGGTAAGAGCGCCTGCAGCAGGTGTAATGGAACTGGTGACGAAAAACAAAAAGAAAAGTCATACCTTGGCGCAGAGAGCACGATTCAGGCATCAGGATTGGAAAAAGTTATGCAAGTCAACCTTCGAACAGGCCGGGGATTCGATGAGTGCCTATACAAAACAAGATTGTATGATCGCCTCATTCGGATAAACCGTAATGGATTGACAAAACCATATTTCGGTTTTAGCTCAAAAACTTTTAATTTTGATAGATACTTCAAATCAAACCATCCTGTTTTATTGTGTTTTTTTACTAATAACTCAACAAAAACTGATTGTAATATTTTATCACCACAGTACAGATCCTAGTTCAGGTTTGGCATGGAAAAGAAACAGTTATCATTTTGGGTGCTGATACCAACTAGTTCACTTTTTATATAAGTATGTCAAACACAAGATGCTTGAGAGGCAAATCAATTAATCTATCAAACTCTATAGCTTCAAAGTTAAAACAAAAGTGAAGCAATGAACGAGGCTTTCCGTGTACTATTAATGACATCATGCGTAGAAAACTTGAAGCAAGCGAACGCAACAAACCTTCAGTCTCCGTATCTCGCTCTGCCTTGTTTTCCGAGCACCCGTTTAGGCCGAGAATATCGGCGATAGAGAAAGGCGAGGTTCTCCTACACTTTAACAGACCCAAAGCCAAGGTTGGACTGTTTGAAGATCGTACACCAAGGTTCAATCCACAAGGAATTCGGTACTGATACAACTTCGTAGCTTTCATCTTCTTCAGAGTTTTGACGCTTAAACACACGAGACAGCTCTGTGAAAGTATGATCCGTTGTCTTATATACAACCTGAAACAAATCTTTGATCAGCCGCTGCGGTGACTCGAGAGAGCGGTCGAGCGAGAAAACTAAGCAAAAACCGCGCCGAAACGCAACTGCGCTTTTAATCTAATGCCGCTATGTGACTAGAATGCCGAATTAATTATGTCCAAGGTCGGTAACGACATGGGAATTAACACTTTATCTCGGACTTGTTGCGCGAGTTTTGTTAGAGCAAGAAGCGGTAAGCGGCTACTGAAAAAGTTACTGCTTTGTTAATCTTGACTTTTTTTCAGTTTTAGAAACACAATAACTTCACAGAATCAAGAACACATTCCAAAAATAGTTTTTATCCAAAGTTCTGAAAAGAAATGTTATCAAACGAACCTGAGCAAGTCGGATATGCTACCATTTGACTACCAACTCTCGCGAACTTTCATCTACTCTTAATCCATAGCTGGATCTCATTCACTTTGAACATGTTCAAGTTTTCAACAGAGAAGACGAGAGTTTTTGTTGAGTGAGTTAAATTTGTGCCGTGGATCCTCGTTTGTGTTTCTTCTCACAAATACGAGAGGTGAATGAAACTCTCTTTATAGAAACACTCCTGCTCACCTTCATTTTTTGCCTAACGAACTCATGCTCAGTCTCAAGACTATTCAAGTTGACAAAAGTTTCGACTTTCAAACATGCGTCCCAACCGCGTAACCAGGTAGAGCACGACGGTTCGTCACTGTTTATCTGGCCCCGTTACGCAATGCAATTTTTCCAGCTCGCACCAAACGTACAATTTGAATAAAAAAATTGCTCGTATAACATGGCCTTTAGTAGAAGCAAATTCGGTTATATCATACCAAAACACAGTTTTCAGGCCGCGCCACTCATTTTAACTCAATACAAGACCGCTTGGAGATACGAACTGTATGATGAAAGGGTCCCGCACTCTTTCGCTTTGCACAGAAGCCGCATGAGCGAAATTCGCTTTGAACTTTCAAAACAGTAATAATCGTATCTCAGGTAAGCAGCAATGTCTCATCCTCTATATACCAAGCAAAATAAAACAATGCAAATAATTGAGACGTGCAAATATTTTACTTTAGAGCTGTTTATACCAAACTTTCTCGTCACTTTCGAGACAATCTTTTAATGCAACTAAAAAGAACTTGGCTGCAAAAAAGCTTGACAATTTGTATAGCAAATGTACGCTTCAAACATTTCAATCGTTGAACCTCAACTTGTAAATTGCATTGATGTCATAATGACAAACAAATTATCAAAACAGTTTGGTTTTTCTATTGTTTGAACTCTTTTCTTTTAAAAAACCGCTAGGGTCGCACCTATACAAATGTGCAATTCTGTTATAGGTGACAAAGTTGACTTTCAAAAAGTTGCACACGTCAAACACACCGAGCACTGTAAGACACAAAAAGATATTTGTTTGGAAGAAACATTTCCCCTTGTTGTTCGTTTGCGTTCACTCTCTGTTCATTCCTTTAAACTTGAGTTAACCAGTTTGATGAAACAATCCACTAGTTCAAGTGAGAAATTAAAATTGAATATTCAAGCGGCAGCTCATGAAAGCGCCTAAAAAAGCCCACCGCTGTTACCCAATTACCAACCTTTGCTTTGTTTTAAAACGGTTTTCTGCGCTGCTAAAACAAACTGTTTTAACAGAGCGAGACACCTTCGGCTTGTTTTAGAAAAACGGTTCGTTTTAAGATCGCCAAATCTTTTTGATTTCAAAGTAAACCACGAAAAAAGTTGTCCGAAGTATTGGCTCGGCGCAGACTTTGAGAATACCGTGCAAGCGCTCTATTTTTACGATTTCAGAATCAAATGTTCCTCAAATTGCATGTACCGTCTTTGTCGCGCTCCTTTACACTCTGCCAGATGAATACCCATGCATATTTAGGGTAATGATAACCGTGGTTGGATAAACGACCTCCGTTACTTAGCCGGCAGTAAATTGCTGGATAGTTTACAGCTATTTGCAGCAAATTTTTCTTCATCAAAACCAGCTATACACTGTATATCTAAATCTACCACGTTCTGTCATTGACAAGCCAAGTCAGTTTACACCAATCTTCTATAAATCAACAAAATAATCTAATGGCGACCCTTAATCGAAAACGTTTCGAGCTTTTTAGAAACGCTAAGAATTTTTATTATCTTTTACTAATGTATTCGTTTTACTCTTAGACCAGCCACGAATACTGTGGAACATGAGAATATAATGTGTGTAATCATGACTTTGTTGTACAAGTTATGATTATAATGATGCTTTTCTATCTCGCGAAAATATTTCGTAGTTTAAACTATTCAAAATAAAGCACAACTTTCGTTGGACCGTCGTTTTCAACAGTGCACGTAACTAGAAACAATCTGATTTCCACAGCACTTGTAGTAGTTTGGGTCATAGTTTCTTGTCCCACAACAAGCTGACGCTGTACCCCACTTCCGGAGAAGTTTTCCTCCACAACAAACGTACGAGTAAGGGCTATAATTTTCTGTTCCGCAGCACTTTGTCATGATGCTTGCTTTCCATCGAATCTTTCCCCCACAGCAAACAGAAGAGTAAGGATCGTAGTTTTGGTCCCCGCAACACTTTGACATGAAACCAGCTCTCAAGCGAAGTTTTCCTTGGCAGCACACGTAGTCGGAGCGGTCGTAGTTTTGTGCCCCGCAACAAGAAGTCATTCGACCAGCCGTCCACTGCAGCTTTCCTCCACAACACACATAAGATAGACGGGCAAAGTTAACGTTCTCGACCTCGCACGATGCTTCCACATAGTTTGCTGTTGAAGAGTTAAAGAAAACAGTACATTTAAACTTAATTTTAGTGTTTAGCTAATGGTGCATGAACTATTTCTTTTTTCACTCCAACTAGTTTCTTCTGAGCGAGAGTCCTAGAAAGGAAATGAGCCCACACAGGGAAAGAGAAAAATCGTTGACTCCAGTGGGAATCGAACCCACCACCATCCCAGATGGGATCAGGTTGTTGGTAACTACCGTGTTCTCTCTGTTATGCCGCCCCGGGCCCCAAGATGGGCTTAATGTTTCCAACCGCTTTAGAGGGGGGCTTATTAGAGAGGGGGCTTGATATTTTCAACAGAATATCATTGGCGTAAATCTCAATTTCTCAGTTCATTCATTCATTTTCCGGATACACGAGAAGAACGACAATTTTCAGTTTTATAATCGGTTGTCTATGCCTCATAATACTAAACGCGACTGTCTTGAAAAGACCAACTAAACAATCAAAAAACCAACTACACTATCTTGCAATAAGAAATATTAGGTGTTTGCGAAGTATACTTTTTGCGTTGTTTACGCATCAATTTCGGGAATTCGCAAAAAGTATACGCTCCGCTTATAAAAATCGCAACAATCCCTTCTTTATAATCACAAAGAATTTGAAATTCGCTTTATGGGAATATGGTTTTAGGAAGAGAAATAAAATGTTTGCAAGGCACAAAACGTTGAAGAACCTTATCGGAAAGCCAAAATAACATGTAAAAAAAAAAGAGATTAGCAACTAAGAATCTCCTCGCAGCTAATCTTTAGCCTCCACGCAGACATCTCGCAGCGAGGGAGACTAATAGTCTGCGTGGAGGCTTCCACTGCTGCCCTCTCCCGCACCCCCGAGCACCAGTATCCGAAAACAAGAGCCTTTGCCTAAAATGCTACAGACAAGGAATGAGACTATGTACTCTGTTAACAAAACATAACTCTGCATGTTCACTCTTTCCTAGACGTTTCAATGTTCATTTCTAATGTCTGCCAGTAAATTGGAACGAAAGTCGGTAGTACACTCGTGTTCCCATCTTCATAAATAGCCCGGCAAACGGGTACTAGCACCATTGCATTGTTAAAAGGAGCATTTGTACAATTAGAGGTTCAAGCAACAGTAATAAACGTAGACTGACTCTCTTTTGAATTTTAAACAAGACCAATTTTTCCTTTTAAAAATAATGTGTACACTTCTGCCTCATCCGATAACGCTCATACGGGACTTGAGTCTGATTGTCTACCAAAAAATTTAAAAACAAAAATAGTAAGAACAACTTGCCTTTTTTTGGAGAAAAATCTGAATAAGGGAAAAAACTATTTTTTTTTTTTGCTTTGCTTAGGTCAATATTTCAGTTTATCGTTTTCTAGCGAACGACTCGTCAAATTTAAGCTTTACCTCCCCCCCCCCTCCCCCACTCCCTCCCGGCACATTCCCCTCTACAACCCGTCCTGAGAGAGGAGGGGTGCCAGTCCAGGTATTCTAAATATAATTTGGCATAAGCCTTGTAAAATTATACGACAAAAAAAGTGAGCTATATACACGCGTTGGTTTTCTTACCCAGCATGGCAGCCATTGTGAAAGTGACGGCAGCTCGGAGCATCTTGAAGCAGTAGTAGTCAGGAGACTAGAATTCCAATTTTGTCTAGTATGAACATAAAAGAACACCAGTTTCTCTTACATCATTGACATTGTCGATCATGCATGCATTTAAGCTGTCTAGATCTCAAGTTTCACAAATGCTCGACTCTCAAGGTTTCGAGATAAAATGGTTTATCACTGAAGTCTGCAGTTAAGAGCAAGCTTGCTAAGTTTTACTTCAATTAAGTAAGAGTTTTCGCCAGATTTTGTAAACTACGAAGCAAAATCTTCAGTGTTTCTCCCTCGGCTAAGCAAAACTCCCAACCATGTATAATGTTGACTTTCTTAAATGAAACGAGTAACAGAATGCATGGGGTTACTTATGGATCTCTCAGATCTCACCTCTGATCTTGCAATGATCCTACCAATTTGCTCTAGAGTCACTGAAATTTTGCTGCGACGATTCACTTTAATTATGGCTATCTGTCTAATTGGTAATGTTTGGTTTATAGAACTCGCTAACGCATTAAAAAGACTGTTCACAGTGGAACAAGAGGGAACTGAAGTGGTTCTGGATCCACCAGTCGCTCGCCATGGAAACAATGTTCATTGTGTCCTTTAGCTGAGGTCATTGGTCATTAACTCTCTTTAGAAATGTTAAGAATGGGCGAGTATCACATCATTTTGGCCATCCTTACAGGGTAAGCCGCAAACTGCATTCAGTTGGTTTATAGAATAATCTTTTGAAAACGTTTGGGTCTACATAGTTCAAGATATTTTACAGTGACTAACAAGCTTCCTCAGGCCATCAAGGTTTATAGTTCATGTTCCTTGCAGGGCCGTAGCAAGGGGTGGTGCCGGAGGGGCCCGTGCCCCCCCCCCCCAGTTTTTTCCCCAGCAAATGTGTCAAATGTGTCAAGTTCTGCAAATTGCTCCAAGTTTGAGAAAAAATTGTCATATTTTACTAGTTTTAGACACTCGGATTTTGTTTCAAATGGCTTTTAAAACCCAGGAAATACGTTTTAAGACAATCTAATTTTCAAAATTTCCCGGGGGAGCATGTCCCCGGACCGCCCCCTATAAGTCTCATACCTTCGGTGGCTTGGCGGTGCCCCCCCAGTTTTCAAAGGCTTGCTACGGCCCTGCCTTGAACATTCTTTTTACGTTAATTTAATGTTTAACGTTGGAAAAGAAGGGCGGCGCGCATATAACTTTGATAAAAAAAACTTTTGCTCTTCAATTTTTTTCAGCATTTCAGTGAAAACTTAAAGAAATAGAAGCGTTATTATGTAGTAACCAAGCAGCAAAACTGGAGCAAGTTTCTGTTGTCTTTTCGCCGTGGTCCAAACTAGTGAAACTGGGGATATCAAAGAAAATAATCCCTAAAATGATTTGTGATGACGAAATTTCTTGCAGTGTTAGCGTCGTTGTAGTATAAGATTAAAGAAAACTTCTCTGAAATATTTTGGCAATTCATGTCTTTTTTGTTTAGTTTTAATCAGTACCGATGTAATTTTCTTTGCTGCTTGGCCGTGCTTTATGGTAAAGATACCGGTATAATAATTATTCTATGTATCTCTCTGTTCTCTACGGTACTGCACAGTAATGAATACAGTACTGTTTGCACTCTATGCGCATTATAGCTACATTGCTCGAAATGCAGTGTTAAAAACTATAAAGTGCATGTACTATACTGCATTACACTTCGCTACCACACCATGTCGATTGCTTCACTCGGGAGTTCCACGTGAAGCTTCGCAAGAAAACATTTAAACGCTATCGACTACGTGCGAGATAATCTTCAAAGAAAATTCGTGACGTAAAATTACCGAGTTAGCGAACAGCTTTCCTTGATCTTAACAGCGGAAATGAATCTTGAAAAAAAAAAAACGGTTTTCTAAACGTGCAACAGCAGCCGCGCATGGCGAATGAGAAAGGGCGGGAAAATTCCCGCGTTTTGCGAAGATGTGTCGATGCGCGCTCTCTGCAAAGTAGGTCTTGTATTGGCATGTGGCCCAATCTACCAACATGTAAGGGAAAATTGGTATTACTCGGGTGTTCGGTTCTACATCGCCATTTAAGCAAACTGTATAGTGGATTTGAATTAACTCTAAAACGGATATGAAAAACAATAAAATTCACCATTTGTCTCACGTTTCTTGTGTATCTGTCACTCCTTGTGTTTATAACGGGTTTTGGAGTGGTTTTGACGCAAATTGAGAGACTGAATCACAGGTTTGACTGATTTTCCCCTTTATTTTTTGCAGAAAAAACATTTGAATGATAAATATAGGGTGTGTTTTAGGCTCTGTCAAATTGTCGCGGAAACAAAATTTCCAAGAGCTCCGTGATAAGCTAAAAGGTGTTTGTAATATCAGACAAGTGCATCGTTAGTGTTTAGCTGCAAATTCGTACCAGCATGCAGTGATCCACCATACAAAATGATGGAATTGGTATCCACAACAAAAAGGATAGCAAAAAGGCTTCTGGCATAATTATTTACTATGCTACCTATAGACGAACTCATGACTATGGCGACCTGTAATAGCCTAAGCCGCACTTCACCACACTGAAAGGCTCGCTTTGTGTAGCTGTATGCCAAGCACGTCATCGTAATATTGCCCATTTGGATGATTCAGCATATTTTATAACCGTTTCAGCGCGAAACGACGCGTAGAACTTATCACGCAATGTTCTACCACATGCACGTATCAGCACAAGCGATCGCGCAATCAACTGCACGTTTATAACTAAGATAACTTTAGAAATATTGCTGTCAGACCTCCTCGGTCTTATTTCGAAGTTTTTATTGTCGATATTTTGTGGTCTCGTGTATGTAGCCGTGTGAAATCGAAGGCTGTCAAATTTGTTATGTTATCGGAAATATTATCTATTTTGCTTTTCCAAATAAAACTATGCGAAGTATTCAATGCTTTGTCAACTGAAGCAGCCCAGAAGTGCTCTCGGAAAACTGCTTCAGAAGGTATTCGGCCACATCAGCTGAAGAATGTCGTTAAACAATTCTAATTCTAAATATGGATTTTTTTAAAGTTTTTTTGTTGTTGTTTCCTTCAGCTACAGCACAACGTAACGTAAGTCAACCGACGTAAGTTGTAATTCTATTGTTTTGCACACGAGAGACTGAATGCTCGTTTTTGATAAAGGTACTAACGGATTTTAAGTTTTGCATTTTGTCTTAGTAATAGAGCATTTCAAAACTCCGCTTTGGTCGCTTTATTTTTATTGAAATTGGTAGAATACTAATTTTGAAAAAAGTTAAAGGTTTAAGAGAACTCTGGAAATTGTCTACAGATGAGCGAGGTTTTGCGAATTGTCTACAAGTTTGTGTCAAATTTCAAATTTTTACAAAGGAGGTTTTTACTTTTAAATTATCTTCATTTATGTTTGCCATGCATCTACCAATATCTTAAAGTTGTTTCCGTTTGTGCGTGTTTGGTTATAACGCGAACTGGTGGCGGGGGTGGTTAACTGAAAATGGGGGCTGGGGCTGGTGCAGTTTAGTATAGATGCCAAAGGCTTATATCACGGGCTAACTGGGGTTTACATTAGGGGTTGGTACAGGAGTCTTATTGAGTAAAGCATAGGGCTCACTATTGGGGATTGAGGCCTTATAATAGGGGCCGACCGGCTTTTCAGTGGGGTCTCATAACAAGGGATTGGACCTTATAATAGGGTAAACAGGGACTTGTTGGACAGGGACTGGGGCTTAAATAATATCTGCAGGCATATTAAATGGAGGCTGTTGGTTTGTTTCTGGAGTTTATATATAATATGTTATAATGGAGGACCAGTAGAATACGGACCGTAATAGATACTAGCCTCCAGTGGTAGGGGTTGCTGATTACCGAAATGATAGGGATAAATAAGAGCAAATAAGGGATGGAAGCTGAACTGCATGGAGGTCTCAAACAGGAGCATGGGGCCGTATAATTTAATCAGTATTGACCGCATTTGAGGCTTGTAGCAGGTAACTGAAAATAAACAATATGGGCTAAGGGCTCAGTTGTAATATCCAATAGAAGCTCGAGACTAATAAAGGCCAACTGTGGAATGGAAGTTTACAAGAGCCAATACTGGGAGCCAATCGGGCTGGGGACTTACAATATCAAATAATGACTGGGGGCTTATTACTATTAGCAGAAGCTTGGCTGCAGGTTTAAAATAGCTTGCGGAGAATAGGGCTAAACAGCAAAAATAGACGAAAAGCGTTAATGAGTTTCTCGTGATTGTCGATTTCTTATCTAGAGACACTAGTCTATAACAGCTTAATTCAGATTCAAGATGTGTGCATGGAGTTACATATGTGCGCATGCGCGTGGAGTTTATCGAATACTGACTCATTTAGCGTGCTCTTTGCCTAATGTCTCCGCAAACCACAGTAACACGGAGGTCGAGGTTAAGTGTAATATTTTCATATGAAGTTGTTATCTATTTAAAACATTCAAGTTCTTTTGAGATCCGTTTCAAAGTTCCTGTTGAACTTTGTACTTTGCGTGAGGCTGTGTGGCTTGATTAACGTTCGTTTGTGAACTCGCTGTCAACAGCTCCACTCAGGAAATCACGCGAGTCTCGTGTCACTGGAAATGTTCGAGATTAAGCATTTGAAAACAGTTTGACTATATACGAGCTGTACTATACTTGTAAAAAGATGCTGCTAAAAATAAGATGCTGATAAATCTCTGGTATTTAAGGACTTCATTAACCGTTAAAGGATACAGCAGTTTCTCCAAACCAAAAGAAATCAGTCCAATATCATATCTTGTGTCTGCAGACGTAGTTCGAGGATAACCTATAGTATTTATAGATATCAGTATGGCCCCTTGAGAAATATGCAGAGCCGATAGACTTTCTGGCTCACAAATGCTTTGATGTTAACAAATTTCAGCTTCAATTATTTTTGCGTGCGTAAAACGAGAAAATGATAAAACTGCTTGGAATATACTAATCTATTTGGCAGGTTCGAGTCGATATTAAAACTTATCATAAAGAATTTTCCGCTTAATAACTTGGCTAATTGTTGATGTTATAGCTATTAAAATGCAGTGATCAGCGGGTACTGGAACAAATTTAATAATATTAATATCGGGCATTAAATTGAAATTGTGAAAGAATGGCCAACAACGTCAATAAAAGAAAATGGAAAAGCATGTAGTAAAGTTCTTGAAATACGCCAGTGCAACCTGCCCCTGATGTGGGAAGGCCAACGAAGGTCGACAATATCTAAATAGAACCTGTTTACTTAATATCACTTGAAAGTTGTCTCTATAATCACTCAATAGATTCCTGTGCGCACTTTTGTTTTTTTTTTCTGGGGGGAGATGTCGAAGTTTGCGTGGTATATATTTAGATGTCTTGTTTTTGTTACGCATAGTCATGTTGATATATGTAATGTGACGGCACGTATTTAGGAAGGTAATGACCGTAAGTAATGGTATGTTAAAACCGACTTTAAACTGCGTAGTTTCGTGGGCGTCTCGTCATGCCTTGAGGAGTACGAAAACCTCGTGATTTCCCCTTACGTAGCTGTTATAACATCAAAACGATCATCATCATATCTTGGCAGTTCACGAATGCTAGCTATGAAGCATTTTAATTAAGGTTTTAAAATGGTTTGCCGGCTGTAAATCTGTCTAGTCAAGATTTGTTTGAAACCTGAAAAAGGTAGACGTCACTATTCAAGTAAATAAGTACAAAAAATGCAACTTTTCTTTTCAAGTTTAGAGATAATGCTTGACAGTTAAAATTCTTTCGAAGGACTGGCTGGACATGCAGGGATTGGCCAAGAGTGTCTAGTTTAATTTATTGTTACGATACACTATACAACTGACCTCGATGATTCAAACAGCAAAAACAGCACGCACAAAAAAGGTTTACTTCGAAAGCCAAGACAAACTGTTGTGTTAAGTCAAATAAGTGCGGATGTTTTCTGCCGGCCTGAAATTTATAGCAGTTGAATCACAATTAGCATAATTTTCGCCATTAGTTGTTTTAAACACCCATTCATTTAATAGCAGTTCTCGTGGCTTTGTCATTTCTTTTATAGATAGACTCTGATTGAAGAGTTTCTATCTCAACGGACGACCATGCAGGGACTCGACTGCCTTAAAAGCGCGCGCACTTCAGTTATAAAATGCTATATGACGTTTTCGCGACGTACGGTGGGTTGTGTACTCAGCCAAGGCGGTTGTCGTGAGAAACGGAGGATCATTTATCTCTGTGTTTATTCAATTTAGCGTGTTTATCATTCACGCGAATGATAAACGATGGCAGTTCTTTGACACATCATCCATTACGGAGCCTTTGGTAAAAGCTATTCGAAAGTGCAAAAACGAAATCAATTTATGATAGAAACGTACGTAATGTGAACATATCGACAACAAAACACAATAAAACAAAGAACTGCGCGGGAAAACGAACTTGAACGTTTTGCTTTTTACAAAACTCAAAGCAACCATGAAATGCTGAACATTTCCGTGACAAACTGTTTGCCGATCTTTAACGGTAAATAAACGATTACCTCCCAGGTTCTTTTGTAGTGGTAATTTTTCAGTTGAAGGCACTAGATAATTATAAACGATTCAAAGAACTGTAAGGTTTTGGGAAGTTGCGTGATAAATCGTCTGCCCACCTGTCTAGGACAATTATTTAAAAGTCCCAAAATCTTGTGTTGTGGCGTTCTGCACTTTATGCTGATAGTTAAGAGTAGACAGGTGAGTCCAAACAGCTCAATCATGATACGTTGTTTGTGTAAATATTTTCCTACGTTTGCCGGAAGAGCAGTTTGACTATATAAAAAGCCTTTGAACAGCTTGAAAGTTGAGTCGGTAATATAAACATAAAAAACTCCCGGAGAAAACTCTGAATTCATTAATTAAGGGTCGATATTCTATTCTCGCAGTTTGCCTAGGGCCAATTTTTAATTTAGATACAACCCATCTCGATAGGACTTAATTCGTGACTTCTTCTTTGAAGTCCAATACTATTTGCCTGCTATTGCATATTGCGCAGTGTCGTTTGCGTTCTCCACTCGTGTCAATATACTGAAAGTAGACTATGAAACTATGAAGTATCACTCGTGTGAGGAACTTTTATTTACGGAATACTGGGAAGCTTCTTTTTCTCCCTTGACTTTGTAAACCCTATCTGCGGCTCGGCAGATATGGTACTAAGCTGGCATAAAGTTTGTTTTCACCCGATTGCATGGACACCATAAATAATCATTTTTCATTCATGAATATGCAATAAAGTTCTTTCCGCCATTTAAAATGAATCGAATTGGTCCAAGATTCATACTGAAAAGTCTATAAAAAGTCCAATCATGATACCACTGGCTGTGAGCATCTGCTCATAACTTTTATACTTCGCGAACCTGAAAAGGCGGTTGCTTCAGAGGGGACTTTTCAACAGTATAATGTTATGTTTCACATTTTGTTCCTGGGGCTCACGGGAATTGACTCACAGTTAAGACCCGTGAGGTTGCTTTACATCAATGGCTTCAAAGTAGCCGCCTTAATAAACCAGCTGCTTTCGAGGTTATTGTCCTATCAAACTTTTACCGAACCTATATTAATATTTTGCGTATTTTGGTACTACGTAAAGTTCTACTTTCAGGAATTTTGTCTTATGATGGTTCACACCTTACATTCTGCAGTGCTTTTTTACATAACACGCCCTCAGACGTGTATGCGAGGTTAGCGCAGTTGGTAAGATCTCTGACTGACAACCCGGAGGCCCCGGGCCTTGAACGAGTTGTATGACCTTTCGCCACGCCGTCCATAAACAGGAACGTCAAGCTGTTGGTCTTGTCTCCTGAAATGCTATCTCAGAGGAATTCAGAACTCGCACACTTCAGTCTCGAAAGGACAGCCGGAGTCATGCGGACAGGAGTGTTGTGTTGAGAGCCATGCACATAGGAAAGTGCATTCCAGGGTGTACTCGGCTGAAATGTTTCATACTCATTAAGTCATTTCTCAAAAACTTTACGATCGAACTACGTCCGAGTGATTTTCATTCAAACAGCTCACGAATTCAGGGGAGGATCCAGAAGGGGAATGCCGGGATCCTAATGTTGGAAAGAGGGGGCTGGAAAACATGGATTGTCTTTTGAAAACATTCTTGACAAAAGGGGGGGGGGCGCGGCCCCTCCCCTCCCGTCCCCTCCCCTCCGCCTTTGACAATTACTGAGGGATTGGAGACATTTTTAAGAAAAAAATCTATATATCTAAGCAAGATAATATCATTATCGGACATGCGACTGTCTCATAGCCACAAAATCTTGAAACGTAAATGCAAATTGAGAGTTGTTGCGAACCAACTCTATCTGCCGAGTTATTGGTATTGACACCAAGCTATACTGGTTTTCTGACTGCGGGCCAAGAAACAGTGACCTGTTAATGGGTATATTTTGACGGCACAAATCCCCAAATGATAATTAAGTTTCTTATATAAAACTCACTCTCGAAACAAGCTCACAGTTTCGCAATGACCATGCTCACCAGTATCCGTTAAAGTTTCGTTTTCGTCAAAATGAAACATTGAACTTACGAAACCAACAGTTCAACAAATGCATGTTTGTAGTTAACATTTTTGATCAGTTGCCATTTATAGCCTGCAGCACTGGAATAGGGGTTGCATTACGCGCATCAACCCCGCTGGCATATTCTAAAGAGGGTAAATTGATGGCATATGCCGCTCCGCTAGTCTGACTGGCGTTAGTAGAGGCACACTTGTTTACAATGAATTGAACTGTTAATCGGTAAAGAGATGATTAAATTTCACATAACTTTCTGAGCTACACATGTAAGCCAACACAATTAAGTATTGCGCCGACACTGATATCTTTATCAGCTTCGGTTTTGGAGTAGCTGCAAGCCAACAGCAGTGTATACCTTTCGAGATTCTATACTATATGGCCCTCCCCTCCCCAACCTAACCAGATCTTCGCACCCCACCCCTGAGCTTTCGACTGTCCCTTCAGTTTCACTCTACACCTAAAAGAAACTGAGGCAGAGATGTTGCCTCCAAAGACTTGTGCTGCTAATCGCCGCAAAAGACAAGCTAGGTCACTGATACTGCTGTGTAAACTCCATCTTTCAGTCTAGACTGGTAGTTCGAATTTTCATGCCAACATTTTGGCTTAGAACATACATGGATTGGCTGGCTCAACAACCTAACTTGGCCTAGCTTCCAGTACAGTGTTGCAGTATAAATTTCAGTTAGTAGCTATATGCATGCAACATGATCAGAGCACCATGGAAGCTCCAGTTTTGCTACTCGTTAAGATGATCCTTATCTAGTTTATCAAAATAACTGACTCAAAGTTTCGTGCTTTCCTTGTTTTCACAGCGCTCCCACGGTTCTTTCCTTGTCTGATATTGCCCTTGCAGGTATCAACGTTTTGTTTGGGTTTTCCTGTTTACTAAATAAATTACGGAAATAGACTAAACCGCAGTATAAACACACTTCAACAAAATAAATTAAGTAGTCCAGCTTTGTTTGCTTCAGTTTGAGAATTTGACTTTGTTTTAAAAACTTTCATTCAGTATATTTTCTCTTACGAGTCTTTACCAAACCACACACGATGCAGAGAATCTAAACAAGAATTACATGATAACTGAGTTTGAAGAACAAAAACTCCTATTTATTATACTTTGGTGAGTCATCCGTTCATATCATTAAAGAAGTAGAATAGTACAATACAACGGGGAGTATGATATATCGCATATTGCATCTTAATGCCAAGCACGTTCATAGCATTTATAGTTATGTCATGATCAAATGGTTAAGAAATAGAATGACGCCAGCTAGTCACATTTGAATGTGATATATTAGAACTAGAAACAAGACCGTGATATACTCTGAAGGGAACTGAAATTTTTGTTGCAGCTTCGGTAAATTCAATTTTTGCAGTAGCTGTATAACCAACAGTAACAGAAATACGGTCAGGTGTCAAATTATTGAACTGAAAAAAAGTATTGTCAGTAGTTTTTGATTGCAAAATGCGCGTGCGCACTGACTAATGGCAACTTTTGTCAGCCGTCTTTACTTGATATAAATGAGTGTGCTTCACGCTTCGTGAAATCCGGCTTACCCGTTTTCAGACCAAGTTATGCGAATTCCCCTACTATTTTACCATCTCAGTACCCATTTTTAAGGCAGGTCTTTAAACTGAACGTGACCAACGGCATACCCCCACTGCATTTTCGTCCGAAAACGATACCCAAATTCAGACCAAATAGGTCAAAAAACACATATTTCAAGTTTCAGACCAAATGACGCAAGCCCTCATCACCTCTGATGCCGCGCATACCTATATAGCTCATATGGGGGAGTTCCTCTTTTTGAAACTGTAAGAAATAGAGTTGATGTAAATTGGCAATGGTTCGAAATTAGGAGTATAAAAAGTTTGTGGTTTGTAGGAAATTGCCCTCCCCTCCCCCTCCCCTC
>JAOBYE010674407.1:0-11705 GCA_025403585.1 Parazoanthus swiftii
CCCCTCCGCCCCCGGTCTGCACAGTCAGAGTGTCAGACACCACAAAAGGCCGGGATAGATAGAGTTAAACTGCAGTATCGACATTTTGCCTGTTTTTATGGTGGGTGGACAGACTCTTAACACGTCACATCTCTACTGTATATGTTCCTAGAATTCGCAAACTCAAACTTAGAAATTAGTCTTGGAATTTGACTTCCTTGCCACTTGGTGATGACATCTCGTGTAAATAATTCATTCCGCCATCTTGAACTTTATATCCGCGAGTACTAAAGCCAGAATCCATTTCGAAAATGGAGCGCTTGATGTTTATAATCGGTTCCTGCATTCTTACAACTAAACAATTTATATTGTTGCGTGATATTGCAATTGGCAGGTAGATCTTAACAAGCTACATGGGACAGAAATCAATAATTACAATATTGCTTGTAATATATTACTTATAAGATAAGGATTTTGATTCTTTGTAGTTGTTGAATGACAAACAGCAATCTATAAATTGTTAACAATGTTTTGTTTCACTTTGCAGAACAAACTGGTTATGTACTTCGAAGCTTCTCTCAGCCAATCTATGATGAAATGTAGGCCCCCTGACAATTGCTGTCTCGTTGTACGAGAATTTAGTAATCGCCCTGTGGACGACAGTTGCTACTGATTTGCTCTAGTATCGCGAGTGTCCCAATTACACAATTTGCTACTCGATCAACTCTGGGCCCATTAACTCAACATAAACATAACTAGTTGTTCCCACCAATAATGGGCGATAGCAAGACTTTTCTTTAGCGAAATGGTAATTGGGCAAAGGCCGCGCCACAACTAACCGTTTACTTTTAACATTGTGCTTCGTACAGTCGAACTTATAATTGAGTCAAACGTAGTTATTGCCCTTTTAAACTTGACTAAAGTTAACGAATTATAAACATCTGAGGAGTTGATTTTGAGTTAGACGCTCTTTACTTTGTTCAGCGCGTCGTAGTCTAACATAACTTCTAGGAAACGCTGCCTCATCGAGTGCTTCACAACTTTTGCCTACAACTCTTGCTTGCAACAGGCTAAGGCCATGGGCGCTTTCCATTTATAGCAACATTTTTTCGGTTCAACCAGTTGAAATGACAAATGTAACGAACCATTCCAGTGGAAATTTTTCGGGGCGAACGGATCACGCCGGAGATAATCCACTTTTCCCGTTCCTACCGGTTGGAATGGAATGGTACTTTCTATTTATACAACATTTCATTTTCAGCAGAGGTGTCGAGCGCGCGCCACGTCATCAACATCACACAAGGCTTATGCAAGCTTACTGACCAAACAAACTGCAGTTCTTCTGCCGACTGGCAGAAACCGTTCCATTTGACTGGAAAGCTTCCAGGATTTCAAGCCAGAAAGTTTGGCTAAAATGAAAGCATCCCGTGTGTTAACGGTTATTTATACACGCGCAACTTCTAGTTCACGACCGCAATAAAAACGTTCACCTCTCCCAGTTTGCTACATGGGAGGTTGGAGGAGCAACAAACAAGATTGTTGTTCTTTTCTTAAATTAAAACACGATTCAAAACGCTACAACTTTTTCGACTTGGACGCAATAGTCGTAGGCAAAATGTAGACTTGATGTACACAACGCTATTCGTGTCCCAAGGGTGGGTGGGTGGCGTACGCAGGTTGCAGGCGAGAATTGCAGGCTAGAGTTGTACGGTGAAAATCGGCCTTTAGACAGCCTTGCTATTTACTTGCAATTGATCTGTCTTACAATTGATTATCTTGGTTAAAAGCATTAAGAAAAAGCTGGATTAGTTTCATTATCCGCAAAATGTAATTACCTAGAATGTCGTAAGTGCATGTAAACTGACGAAAAAAGTAATAAATTGCCTAAAAGAGTACTACTTGCATATATTCTGACCTTCGTCCCCTAAACATCTTGCGAACCTGTATTTTCGACTATCTGCACGTTTGGAAGAACCGGTCCTGAGCGCCTGCTAAACCGAAGAGTGTGATCTCATATAGCGATATATTTCGCCCAGGATTGGATACTAGTTTCAGTACGCAAATAACTTCCTTTAATTGCGCAATCTTGGGAACTACCCGACTCTTCCCAACCCCTTGACATCATACCCAAGTAAGAACACTAAGCCTGAGCAAAATTTTACCGGTCCTTAAAAAAAATAGTCATATTACTGAATGATCGTATCATACTGAAACACTTTGCAGGGCATTAGTAAGCCTTGGAAAACTGGAGGGGGACTGCTGAGTGCCGATGGTACGAGCCTTCTAGGGGGGTCGACCGGGGGCATGCTCTCCCGGGAAATTTTGAAAATTAGTCTGAAAACGTATTTCCTTTGTTTTAAGCGCCATTTGAAATAAAAATACATAGAGTGTCTAAAACTTGTAAACAATTTTCAATTTTCTCAGACATGGGTCAATTTGCTGAGCTTGACACATTTGATACATTTGCTGGGTCATAAAAACTGCGGGGGCACGCCCCCTCCCCCGCCCTGCTTTGCACCTATTGACTGAATAAGAGGGTCGGTCGGGAAAGTGTTCAGCTCGAAGAACTAAACCTTTTCCAGTCCTACGCGACCTTTCTTAGTCAGTATAAATACTTCATCGCCGGTATGGCTTTTGTGTGAATTTTCAGAAAAGGTCGTAAAGTACACAACATTTTTTTGAACTAATATTTTGAAAACAATCATGCAAAATTTTCGAAAATTTTCATAAAACTTCAATAACATTCGGAAACTGGTCAAAGTACCTTCAAAATTAAATTATTCGGAACCTTTACCGTTTTGCGGCTGTAATCAGAAATGTCAACTGGTTAAAGAAGTCCCCGAGAGCTCATTGACACGTCAAAACCGCTGATATTTTAAAACAGCAAGCCACACCGTGCGTCTTCTGCATTTCAATGCCCGTTCCGCACAAAAACACGTACTACACGCGGTCACGTAAGCATTTTTTTAAAAAAAAAACTCGTATGGGGCAATCGAATGGTAGAAAACAGATACGGGTCATATAAATCTTTTACTAGCCAAGTGCGAGGTCCGTACGGCAAGTTATGGACCGAGTCATTTTTTCCCTTTCCTTTCTTTCTTTTATTGCCTAAGCGCGAAACTGAGCTCCCCTCCGGCCCTGGCCCCACTTACCTTGCCCTAATAAATAAAATCCCCCTAAGTCATGGTTAAAGTTGCCTCCAAGGGAAATCAAAGAAGGTTCGAGTCCTCGGGAGTTCGAACACCGGAAATTTGGCGATAAAGCAGTATTTTGTTTACAGCTCCTTCAATAATTTATATGGTTCAGTTTTGCAGTGGCAGAAAAACACAAAGGGGCACAGAACTTTTACACCCACGTGGTTTATATTCAAATCAAGATAATCTAAAATTGAATTAATGTTCCAAAATTTAACATTTCCTACTACACATGCATTCCGCTTTCCGTTAAAAAAAAGTATTCTTGTTTGTTTAAATGTTCTGTATCATTCGGAGAGTTATCTCGTTCACGCTGGTTTTGTCTTTCAGAAGTGTCAGCTTGCAAATTGACAACAGAAAAGAAACACAAATTTTGAGCCAATCATGTGTCCCTGCTTGCGGTTGATTCCCACGTTGTTGAAGTTGAGGTGGTTGCGCGGCCTGAACTCTACCGTTGTCATTTTCTGTTGTCGTCCAAATCAGTCAGAATCCAATCGTGACCTCAAAGGTGAGAGTTCCTTTTCATATTTTTGATATTGTTAATGCCTGCTGGCTGAAGGGCTGTATGTGTTCATACAATATTTCATGCCTTCAGCTAAATTGCGATGTGGGTTTGTGCATAAACATCCGGATCACAGAGCAGCAGTTTCTTCTTGCTTCATATTCTCTTCTCTCCTGTTCAAACTTTGCCGAAGGACAAAGAAAGATTGGTTCGCGCATGTAAAGATAGCCGCGTGGGTAACTTTTACGACATGAATCGGTGTGTGGAGACCGCGTGGCTCAGATTTGTGATCTGTGTTTGGTGTGCATTCATATGGACGGTCTCTCTCGCTCATGGAGGAATTCCGGAGGGGTCAGCGACACTGGCGTTTGTCTTTGACACAACTGGTAGCATGTACGATGACTTGGTGCAGGTTCGTGCTGGAGCCTCGAAGATTCTTTCTACAACTCTTGAGATGAAGACGAAGCCGCTATACAACTATGCATTGGTTCCCTTTCATGACCCAGGTGAGCGAGTTGCTTCCCGAATTAAATGATCATCAATACCAGCACAGTATTAAATCACTCGCGTTACAAATATATTCGTGCGACAAACTTATTTTGCATGGAATAAACTACTAACGGCTCTCTGGCTACGTAACCGGGTAAAGCTGACAGAATCATAGTTAGAATCTGCCAAACTTGCGACCGTGGAACGTAATTAAAAAATGGGGGAAATAATCATTATTTGTTTATATTTGAGCCTCCTTATTCTGGGAGCAGAAATGTATCATGTTCCCGCGAAAACCCGCTTTGCAGAAATAAATAAAGGTCTGCGGGCTGAGTGAAGTCCAGCAATTTTTGACACAGGCTGCAAAAGATCGCCCGCTGTTCAATGTTAATTCCTACTTATGTCATAATAATCTTCACTGTTTTGAATTTTTTTTGTCTTACATATGTCTCCTTCCTTCTGCGAGAAAAAAATGGGTATTTTGCCTTTAGAAAAGAACGATAGATAACTAAAAAAAACTCTGAACTATAAATACTGAGCCGAGGTAACATTTTCATTGCGTCACTTTAGCAGCTAAAAGTATGAAAAAAACTTTCATTGTTTATAACAATGTATAAAACTTCAGTTCTGCAGCAAGCCTGTAAGACTGCAGTAGGTTATAATTCCAAATGAACTGTACCGATTATAAAAGCAAATCCAAAAGGTAAAACTAATTTCGGCTGAAATACAGTGTTTTTGAAAGTATGTGTCTGGTCAAAAACTGATTTGTTGGTGAAGTCCGCACTAAGTATTTCAACAAGTTCTTTCTCCTTTTCCTGTTAGCGCGAAACCACTCTGTGGGTTACACCTATAATCCAATAAAGCTGCTCAGGAATGGGAACTCTACTCCATTTTAAAATCGTGGTTGATAGGAATGCGATTGGGCGAACTGGTTCCAACTCAAGTGATGCGAGGTAAAACGGCGATTTGCGAGCCCCGTAAAACGCGTGCGGACTCGAACTTCCGAGCAATAAAAAGTTTAGAGTTAAATCAAGAGGCGCCCAAAAAACGCCGCACTACCCTTAACAAAAAATTAAGAATGGCGTAACGACAGTCAACACTAATAATGATTTCCGCTCGAAGACACAGATCTGTAGGTCAAACAGTATTTGTTAACAACGATGAAGAATGAGACGTGACCTCAAAGTACTCAGTACAAGGTTTAAAACATACAATACACGAAAGTCACTATTTGTAAAACGTCACTACATATACAGATAGTCCCGAAAACATGTCCATAATATGTATGTGTGTCTGTGTGTATAAGTGTTTGTGTGTGTGTGTGTGTGTGTTCGATTTTTCCGTAGTACAGTGCTCAATACATAAAAGTAGAGCGTGATATATATTTTAAATCCCCTTAGGAGTGAGTTAATCACGAAACAGGCTTGTCGGGATGAAAGTGTAGTCTTTTTATTTTTTCCTTTCGTCAAAATATTTTTGTATTTTGTGCGTAATAGGTTAAACTTCTAAAAAATTAAATCAAGAGACTTGCGGTCCGTGGCACATAAAAAACATTTAACACAAATACTTTCCAATTAAAGGTGATAACGAATAAGTTCTATTTGTATATTCATCTGCATATATATACTGTTCCGGCCTTTGAGTAATCATTTGCAGTGCAACTCAGAGGAAGTTTTTGAGACTGAATCCCTGCATACCAGATAGCTCAAACTCAAAAGAGTGAGCTATGCGTAAACGATGCAAAACAGTATAGCAGAGTATGACACAGTCCTAAAATAAAACCTCTGCAATACCAAAAATAGTGTTTATTTTTAAAAATAAAATGGCTGGTTTCTCAGACCACTTAACATATCTTCTGACAATAACATTACTCATCTTTAAACATTGTCCTGCGCTGTGAAGAATTAAAAAAAAAACACGAATTTTACATCACTATTTGTTAGTTTTTCACCTTTGTTATTTCGAAAAGCAATCAGTCAGAAAAAATGGTCTGTTGCTTTTTCAATTATTTTCATCTGTTATCTTTATCACGAGTTCTAATTTGTAGCAGTTTTGTGACAATTAATGAATTACTGAATTGGCTCATTTTTCCACATGTTCCACTCGATGATCAAACAGATAAACCTTACCTCGCGAAGTATTCGTTCGGATTGTAGTTTTCAAAACGTAGAAGTTTATGTAACTACATTTTTAACAATTTGGCATAGATAAGCCAATTCATATACTTTTTTATTTGTTTGTTTGTTTGTTGTTGTTGTTGATGTTCTTTGTGTCAAAATATCAACGATCTTCTAACCATATATATTATAGTTCATAAACAACGATGTATGAGATTAAATTTATGTTATATTCAGCAAAATAATCTGTACTATCAATTCGACAATTGTTGTCTGTTGCTAGAGTTTATCTAGAGTATCGGAAGAGATTATTTTCCCTCGCCGTACACTGAAATGGAAAAACACATGGTTAGCAAAAATTTAATATCAAAAGGCGCTGTTGTCGGGGTAATTTTGCTACAAATGTAGTATACGGGGTTGTAAAACTTTGACTTGTAAGATTACAAGGAGTGACGCTTATTGTTTGAAAAGGTAAAAACGAAAGATTGGTATTAAACTTTCCTGTATAGATTGCGTGTTATCTCCTTTTGCTTTGCGCAGATAACCCTTTGGTCCGGGTTTGACCTTACAGTCTTCAATTGCTGTATCGCTGCCAAAGCAAAAAAAAAAGATAAGATCGAAACGTTATAACTTGTTCATATGCGGCTTTACAAATATTCAAAAATAATCTCAGTTTTATCTTTGCGTCGTCAGTTTAAACAAGTACTAGTGTTTGAAAGTATTACCATAAACGTTGAGTCTTGGTTAATGGTCAAATTATCCCTTACGAATTGTCTCTACAAGTCTTCAGATAAGAACGTTTGAAACTAATTGAACTAATTGCTCTTGTCAGCCTACCGCAGGGAGAGTGTGTGGAGCCTGGAGGTGTCAAAAGTCGTGCGGCCATTTCTTGGCTAGTCGATATAGTGTTAGATGTTTTATACTTTTAAATGCTAAGACAGGTTTTGTTCTGAGCAACGTGGCTCATTCTGTTGTTAATTTGGTTACTTTACTTCCAAACTGAACTTCAAAACAGGAAGTACGGCAGCAAAAACAAAGCTGTCGAAGAGATATATACCACTGGTCGCCTTCCGGTACGTTGCGCAAATATAGAAAACGGTACATTATCATCACGACAGATCTTTTTCACAAATCCTAGCAGATCCAGAAAGATTCTCGCACACATTCCTCTCATGATTGATCCCTCTGATATGGATATCAGATTTTGAGTTTATTCGTCGATGATCTCATAATTTACCCAATACCACATGCTTTTCTCGTTTGTAGTGAGAGACCACCTCGGCTTATCTCCTGTCTGAGCCCACGTTTTTATCTGGCCTGCGGTACAATGGGCAAAACGATGGACCAAGTCCGCGATTGCGACCACCTTATTTAATATATTCATACTAGTTTTACCAAAGTGCGTAACTAAACTGCGCAGGCGTTAGTGTGTTTGTCCCGAGCACTTATCTCGTTATGTAGAGAAAAAGGTAAAACATAACGGCGCATGTTGCTCTCTGGTGAGGGTTGAAATTATCTCTCTAGACGTGAACGTCGACGCCTATTACCTGACAATAATAACGTCTCTGACGATATTATCGTCTCTAGTATAAAAACGGCCACTGATTAACTACAAGGGGTCTACTTAAGCCATGTAAAATACTATGAATACAAATGGGTTTTTTTTCTTATTGTTGAAAACAACGAAACAAATGTTTGTATCCAGAATGGGCTCTTTTATAGAGGGCGCTTCATTAGATAAACAGTCTGCTGAACTTGGAAGTTTATCTAAGATGAAGAAGGGTGAAATTATGCAGGTGTACGTAAGATATGAATAGCGTGGTTTGATTTCAAACTTGTCAGTTGCCTTGTGTAAAAATACTGTTTAGTATACTGGTTAAATAAAGTAAAACCTCCCACACAGCGTACAAAGTAAATTGTTCCTGTTTCCCGAATCCCCCCGACCCCCCTTCGGTGTATAACACCAATAAATCCCAAAGACGGCCTTTTTTCGGTTTTCCAGATGTGGGTCCAGCGTTGGTCACAACAAACCCCGGCAAGTTTCAGCAGCACCTTGACGATTTATACGTTCACGGAGGAGGAGACTGCCCTGAGATGTCACTTGGGGCAATTCAGGTGAGTCTGTTTAAAGACAGGGCTATTTTCACACAGTCCACAGTATTACTTGGCTCCATTCATATTCATCCTGTTACACTGACTTCTTATGTGGGTGACAACTGTTTGTAGATGTCACTTGGAGCAATTCAGGTGCGTCTGTTTAAGGACAAGGCTATTTTCGCACAGTCCACAGCATTTTTAAATTAAAATTGGCTCCATTCACTCTGTTACATTGACTTCTTGTATGGGAGACAACTGTTTGTAGATGTCACTTTGAGCCGTTCAGGTGAGTATGCTGCAAAGTGATGACCTCATGCATGGGGAGGACACAGTCCAGTTACTTGGCTCAGTTCACTCTGTTAATTGACATCTTATGTGGAATAATTCCAGTTGTTCAAAGTTGTCTCGAGGGCAGGTTTTTCTACTCAACTCACAAAGCTGTACATACCACAGGCTCTAAACACAAGCCTATTTAAGACACTTTATGCTTCATGCTTTGTATATTTTAATCTCATTGTGGAGGGCGAGGGGAAAAGAAAACAACCATTAAACGTATAAGTCTCACTTTAGGTTATTTAGAGACATACATGTACAGTAAGTGGAATGCTGGGCTACTGAAAGAGGCTCAAGAAAGCTTAATATTTAAATTGTAAATTATCATTAAAACGGCCAACTTGAACCAGCAGTAGTGTCAAAGAATAATTCGTATTCACCGTTAGCCTCTAACTAGTATCTTTTCTTTTCTCAGTTAGCGCTTGAAATCAGTCTACCGGGGTCGTTTATCTACGTGTTCACTGACGCCCAGGCAAAAGACCGCTCCCTCACTGAGAAGGTGCTGAGATTGATCCAACAGAAACATAGTCAGGTAGTATTTGTAATGACCGGGAGTTGTGGCAACAAAACACACGATCCCGGATATGACGTGTATGAAAAGATTGCCGCCACGAGCTCAGGCCAAGTGTTTAACTTGAAGAAAAAGGACGTAAACCAGGTGAAGAATTATTTTTTTGTTAGTAGATAGTGAATACCACACAAACCATGACTATTGGGCTATAAATGCTTCTATTAACATCATATATATGTTCTGAATATGTGTCTCGAATTTATATCAATATTTATAACCTGGACCAATAAAATGTACACATTTTCAATAAACCACGAATTTTGGCTGAACACTCTGCGCTTCTTTAATAAATTGCGAGAAAGCCTGCAAAATGTCTGCCGCCCCTCAAATGCCTCACGGTTCGGCCATAAGATCGATTTTCATTGCGTTCAAAGGCACTTGTAGCGTATACTGGAAACTGTTTTCAGAAGGTAAAATGCTATATCAAAAGCTTAGTATCTCAAATATTGTCAGGGAAGGATGTCTCCCGGCAGACCTCTAAGGTACTCGGGGAACCCCCCTCCCCCTCCCTCCCCCCTTTCATTCTCCTCTCGCTATTGCCCTACATAACTGTTATTGTTGCTCTAAAGGTGTTGAAATTCGTTGAGCTGTCCCTACGGGCAAACAAGGTGAATATACTTTCTACGGATATAGAGAGGCGTTCGACAAGATCGTACATGATTCCTGTGGATATCAACCTACAACGCTTAACCATTGCGGTCAGCGGCAAAGACTGTTACGTTCTGCTCCAAGATCCCCATGGAAACAATGTTACAACCGAACGCGGCCTGTCAGAACTTTTGAAGCTTAAGTCAGCGTTGAGTGTTGCGGTCAACTCACCTCAGCCGGGCCTGTGGAACTTAACGGTCAGCAGTAGTAGCAGTCATACTCTTCGAGTCACAGGTCTCAGCAGACTTGACTTCATCTGTGGCTTCGCCCTCGGACCCGTCACAGACATCTCGGAGACTTTCTTCCGCCCAACCGCAGGTTTTGTATTTACTAACTGTTGTTTGGTTGGTGTCAGAATTTTGTTTGTGCATAAGCTGTGATTTGTTCAATACTGTACTGGGTCTGTGATCTTACGCTCAAAATGTACAAACTTAAATGATTTCTTGATTTTTAACGGAATGCAAGACTATATACCCTCCCCAAGACGTTAATCAGTCACTAAAAATCAAACAGATAAACAATTAAAGAAAACTCTTTCCATACCTTGTCCTACTTCTGTTGTAATTCACACATTTCTATTCAAGTGATGCTGAAAAAATCTGCATTTCCAGGATGTAACCAAAACTGATTTTTAAAGAGAGAAAATGGCACTGTCCAATCACAAAATGCGCATGTCGTAAGAGTTGTGCACTAAGACTGATTATAGCCATTGGGGAGGGTGGGGGGCGATCAGGGGAAATTAACGAAGGAAAAACTCCGAAATCCGCAATTTTCCCAAATCACCTCCAAAGGCCCCCAAAATACGTACAGACACACTGAAGCGACAACTGCGGTAAGCGATCTTTATTTCTGCCGTTTAAACCAACGCATTTTGATTTTACAAGAAGGTCGAATGTTCTCCAATACAAAGTCTTATAAAATTCTGTATAGCCCATACATACTCTTATTATTATGTTCATCATAACAAACTCAAAGCTTGGGCTACCTGTGAGTTTATAAGCTGCAAAATCTAAGTCTAATTACAAACTTCAATTACCCTTTCCAGGTTTTCCTAATCTGGCCCTGATACAGGTAATGAGATTAACAGAGCCTGGCAGATGTGAGATGGTGCAGTTACTAAACCTTCGAGGGGAAGTGATTAAGCAGGCCGTGTTTGTGTCTGACAGTAAAAATAAGTTTTTATTTCGTTGGAATAACTTCAACCCGCCTCGGGGACTCTTCTATGTGCGTGTCATCGGGCGAGATAAGAATGGTAACGTGTTTCACCGGACAAGCCCCAACGCCATAAGCGCCATCGTACCAGGTATGACAGGTGTTTTGGACTTTCTGTGTTCGTGCTCGTGTTTGTGTTCGTGCTCGTGTTCGTGTTCGCGCTCGTGTCCGTGCTCGTGTTCGTGTTCGTGCTCATGTTCGTGTCCGTGCTCATGTACGCGATCGTGCTCGTGTTCGTGTTCGTGCTCGTGTTTGCGTTCGTGTTCGTGCTCGTGTTCGTGTTCGCGCTCATGTTCGTGTTCGTGTTGGTGTTCGAGTTTGAGTTTATGCTCGTGTTCGTGCTCATGTTCGTGTTCGTGCTCATGTACGCGATCGTGCTCGTGTTCGTGCTCGTGTTTGCATTCGTGTTCGTGTCAATATATAGCATGGTAAAGGTCTCTACTTGAAAAATAATGATATCTAGTTGACTTCTTCTCATCGGTCCAAAGTTAAGTATGTTGAACAGCTTTAAAGCTGCGGGCCGCGGGCACTCTCCCTACCCACCCCACACCCTCTCTCCACCC
>JAOBYE010674518.1:0-11705 GCA_025403585.1 Parazoanthus swiftii
ATAGTGATAGTGATAGTGATAGTGATAGTGATAGTGATAGTGATAGTGATAGTGATAGTGATAATGATAATGATAATAATAATGATAATAATGTGGCATAATAAGCCCAGCTTCTTGTGACCCTTGAGCTTATATACACTACGCGATTTTCCCATGTGCTAGCCACAGAAAATTCAGATCATAACAGAGTGCTTGAGACCTTGTTTAATAGATAACTACTTGATTGCTGTTCAAAGTAGAAGAAATTCGCTTCTTTTCCTTATCTATCTCCCTCCACGCTTGGAACGATTTACATTTTAAAGATATGTAAGAAACGATTTTTTAAGGAAGATCACCATGGCCTGCTCTGTTTTATGTATAATTCTGTTTTGCAGATCACTTTAAACTTTCGTTTCCATCAAGGCGTACCACCACAAGTTACGTCATCCTTCGCAATATCGTCACCAGCTCCCTAAAGAATGTAACCGTGTGTTACTGGATGAGGTCAAACGACACTGAACGAGATGGAATGGTTTTCAGCTATAGTGCAACGGGAAAAAATGGTGGTGATAACGAAATATCGATGTGGGACATCGCTGCCGTGACTATCAAACAGTAAGAAGTTAAGTTAAAATGTTCAGCTTATGGCTATTTTGGATTATGGACTATTCAAGTAGATGTACTCTAAACAAATTTTAATCCTACTTAGAGTTTCTCCGACTGGGGAGTTTGGGAGATTAAATTAGCCGCGGCCTTAGCACTATCCATACCAAAGTAGTTGCGCTAATTATAATTATTGTTTTGGTGTTGTATGCTTCCTTTACAATCAATGGATTGTACACACCGTTAAATACTAAACTCCCATACTTCCTCTAGTACTTGGTATTGCCCTTTGCAGATGAAGTATATCATAACCTTTCAATTGAAATTTGTTCGCTAGATATTTTGTCAACTTTCCTAGCCCTGAGCTGTTTGCTCATGCCTGACATCACTTCTTGATCTCCCTTGTCGACAAATATCACAAGTAAAATCCACAACATCATCTTCTTTCCATTATCGTTTATTACAATGATGATCATAAAAACAATGAAACAATAATAATAACGATAATGATAACGATAATGATAATGATAGTGATAATGATATTGATAATGATAGTGATAATGATAATGATAACTCTCAAAAGAGCTCTTCTATCCACGTTAAAACTTTAAGATAAAAATAACAACACTTTTCTAAGGTATAAACAAGAATAACAACCCATCAGTAAAAAAAATATTAATTCCATGGAAAAAAAGCTTAAACTGTGTGACACGAGTCGGGTTTGTGAAACAGCTAGTCTTTTGCCAAAGACCGAAAGTGTGGCAAACTGAATGACGGCGCTCACCTTTTTTACTTGTACTTTTAACTGGCTGCAATGTGCGTGCGTGCGTGCGACGTTAGCTCAGTCAGTAAGATCTCGGACTGCTAACATGAAGCTCCCTGGTTCAATTCCCGGCTTTGTCATTGGGTTGAATATTTTGGTGACCTTCTTTCGCCACACCGTCCTTGGACAGGGACGTTTAGCCCTTGGTCTCCCAGATGGATGAAGAGCCACTCTGTGGAAATGCCGTCCGGGTAACCCACTATTATTATTGTTATTGTGATTATGATTATGATTACGGCTTTTATTACTATTATTAGCAGTAAGTACTAGTAGTGAAATCTGCTTGTTCCGAAATTCTGGTAAAAATCAGTTTGGAACAATAACATATTGTACTCTGTCATAGTACGTTAGTTTTAACTTATTTTTCACATAGTATCTGCTTGTTCCGAAATTCTGGTAAAAGTCAGTTTGGAACAATAACATATTGTACTCTGCCGTAGTAAGTTCGTTTTAACTTATTTTTCACATAGTGTCTGCTTGTTCCGAAATTCTTTTCTATACCGCTAAAGTCCCCCCCCCCGTATAACATCCCCCCCGTTTATAAGCCGAGCCCAAACCCCTTACAAACTGATATTAGCCCACGGCTTTTAATGTAGGATTTTGCCGTATTAGAGGAATTTAGCAACCTTACAATCTGTGTCAAGTAAAGTTCCAACACTGAACTAGCATAATTGTTGTATATATTCAAGATGTTCTGTTTCTGTAGTAAATTCCTTGAAGGTTTCCATAATTGCTTAAAAGCGCTAGCTGTCAACCGAGGGCATCAAACACGGTATAAACGTTGGGATGTGTTATTATTATTACTATTATTATTATTATTATTATGTTTGTTATCACCATATATTCAAAGTCATCACGTGACAAAAGCCTTTCTATAGAAAATGAGATACAAAACTTGAAATCTTGAAAGGATTATTTTTGAAAAAGTCATAGTTATGTGAAAGTCGTATGTAGTTGTAGCTGCAACCCTGGTTTAAAAATTGTTAACTAAGGAATAAATGATTTGCAGAGTTGATTATAAGTCTTGGGAATACTTGTCTATGTCCAATGACGGGAAGTGGCACCATATATGTTGCACCTGGAGAAGCGCCACCGGTTCATTAATTGTCTACAAGGATGGGGAAATAGCACAACAAAAAGAAGACAAAAGAACCGGTTTCGCCATACAGGGAGGAGGTGTTATCGTACTCGGTCAAGATCAAGACTTGGACGGGGGACGTTTTGAGAGGAAAGATTCATTTACTGGCGAGATAACAAATGTCAACATGTGGAGCAGAGCTGTCTCATCAGAGGACGTAATCAAGATGAGCCGCACATGCGTGGTAGGCCAAGGTGACGTCATGAGATGGAGCGACGTCATTGGTAACTATCACAACGTTAGAGAACTGCCGCTAGGTCCTTGTCCTTAATTTTTCCATGAGTAACACCTTAATAATACCTTAGTCCGTAATAGCTCGCGCTAACCGATTTAGCTTACCTGTATAAAGCTGGCAGACATTCAGCAATGTCAAATTATTGCCCAATCTCTTTACTATTAATATTCCATAAATTACTAGAAAAGTCAATGTACAAGTGATTAAAGATAATTGAAATAAATGATACCCTTAACGAAAATTAATTCGGCTTCCGAAATAACCGCTTAACTAATCAAACCATATTGTTTTGTATTGTTAAATGCAATTAATCGGACCAAATTTTTTTGCTAGACTTGTGTGTGTGTATATATGTTTATTTTATATTTGTAATTTTTTTTTCCCTTCTGCTTTCCTTGCTAAATGTTCACAAATTTGATCTCTTTTTATATTGAGCAACCGACTAGAACTTTGCAACACTTTTACTTGTAGTGGAAATAAAGTTTTCTGTAGTCTTGTAGACATAAATTAGTCACAGTACCAGCCGCCAAGCTCTTCTCGCGGAGATTACTATCGATAAGTATAATGAGCTGGCACTGCTGACAATTGACGTCAACTTTTAAGATGGAAGCACTAAATTCTTTTGTTTTAGCTCTGTGGACGAAAGTATTGATGTTAAACTTGCAATATGGACTAAGGCAATAGCTAAAGCTATATTTGAGAGCAAACGTGTTTTCCGGCCAAGGATTCCATTTCAAAATAATATATTGCCAAACATGAAGAAAGTGTAGCATAAATGATATATCTTTACGTATATACGAACTGGTCACTTGTAACCTAGGAATTAAAGAGAAAAGTTTTTCTTATTTATTTCTAAGACAATAACTAAGAGTAAGAAACAGATATGCTGTGGATTAGTTTCTCAAAGTTAAAATATGCCCGATTGGCTGCTATCTTAGATTTTGCGAATGTTTTGTTTAACTAGAATTATTACACACATTATACCTGCATGTACGACTAATTAAGATCTAAAACAACTATTGATCCCCAAGCACGGACGTTGGGAAACGTTGGTTACTAATATTAAATGCTTAACTGAAATAAAACAATGCAAAACTTTCTGATGTGTCGACTTGTGTTCACGAAGTCATATTTCCCAACTAAACCCCATCTTCAAGGCACGATCGATTATTCTGCGTTTGATTTGCAGTGAACTTTCCCTCACAACTCGATCGACTTTTTGTTTTCAAACTTTGCCCCATTCCTTTGTTTCTGGCCACGTAAACAAGGTCCTTTCCCCAAACTCTCCGCGCGGCCCAGTTAAATAATTACGTCATTAAACGATCTCAAAAAAATAACTTGCTCGGGACAGCGTTCTTTAAGATGATCGTAATGGAGACTCGGAGAGTGTCCTGACTACAGTCAAGACTACAGTAACCAAATTCTTAATACTTGTTGAGGTAACTTGTTAAAAAAGCTTTGCAAAAGTGATATATAGTTTTTGGGTAACCAGCGGATATTAACGGAGCTGCAAACTGATAACTGAAAACAGCGCTCAAGGTGTTCAGTAGTAACCTTAATCATTTAAATAAAAAATCGAGACAGAAAAATGCAGTATTTTTCTGTGAGAGACGATTTCACGACTTCTGAAATTTTCTAATTATTTCCCTGACATTTCCGAGACTTTTCCATAACACTCGTTCACCTGACCAAATCTGGTCCTTGAAATGAAATATACTGAGTCACATGGATAATTAATAAGCTCGAGAAGGAAAGTTTACTGAAACTCCAATTTCAATTTTAACAGACAGTGTAAAGGTTGCACTTACTGTAAAACATTTTTGGACCCGTTTTTTGATATTTTTCTATGAAATATTTTTTATCATTTGTCGCTACTTTGTCGCTACTTTTAATGTTTTTTTATTCTGAGCGTCAGGGAGAGCACAAATTATTTTAAAACAAAAGAAACCCTCCAACCTTTCGTAGTCTTCAATATGCTCAAATATAAAACCTTGAATTTTTCCCCAAAAATCGCTACAACCTTGGAAACAACAATAAAGATTTTCTGAGTACGGTTCTCACACAACTTTCTGCGATTGAAATTTTATTCAATTTTTTATCCGAAAAGTCGCCACAACCTTTGAAAACTACAATTAAGATTTTCTGAGTAGGGCTCTCGCACCACTTTCTTCGGCAGAAATTTTTACACTGTCCTTGCCGAATAGCGCTGGGTCAGAAGGTTCAAAAGCAGTCGAGCCCATCTTCGTTCTAATTCTTCTGGTTCAAGTTTTGCGACCGTTGTTAAACACTCCAAAGGTTTGGACCATGGTTGTTTTCTTTCGCTATTTTTTTAAAGGGTTTGATGTAGCGGCACTGCATAAGACTGGAGTGTAAGGGTCCCTGGTTCCATGTTTATCAGTAACTATTATCTTCGTTTGACGTACATGTTTTCAGTTTAGCTTCTCTTTAACTTGCAATTTTTCTAAAAGTATGTATTCGAGTTGAGGAGAGCGTAACCTCTCTCCGGCCCTTTTGGTCTAGCGCTATCCATCGTTGTCGGGTTTCCTATTCTTGCTAACACTTACACACCCGTCTGTGTGATAAGAATCTCGTGAAATTTGCTACTTACATTATATCTCTTCATATGATTGTATCGCCCTAATTTTGATTCCACTCAGTTCAAAGAAATACGAATTAGGACAGATTGTATTTGCTCACGCATCTCTACAAAAATAGTCACGAATTAGTTTAAAACGTACAGTTGATCAGGGTTTTCCATTTATTTCCTTGAGCGTTTAGATATGTTATTTATATTTGAAACAAAAGTTGCTTTCATAGTCAATAGTTGATACTGGAAACGAAAGGAACTGTGGGGGCTCAAGGAGAACAGATAATTCTTTGCTATTAGCATTGACTTTGCATAATGTGGAGTGTAGGTTCATCATAAAACATTTGTTATCACTGCCGTCTTTATGATTATAGTTTGCCACTAAATACTAAGGTACCCAAAGTTCCTTTCGGTTTCTGTGTCGACTATTGACCCATAACAACCTTTTTTAAACAGCTGTATACGTAACGGAATAATAATAATAAAAAATACATTTAACTGCTCACTGCCGTTTCTGTAAAAACTCAGATTGTTATTAAGTTTATTCCTTTGATTCTGCTATTAACCTGGACATGCAAGCCCATATTTCCTACCTCTCCTAGGCCAATCCCGACCGACTGAAAAATGCACAAGTTCCAGAAAGTAATTGAGTTCATGTTTCAGTTGACAGTTTCAGCCGACTTATTTTAATACCAAAATATTTTCTGCCAAGATTGTTTCTATTCATTGGGTTGTGATTTTTTTTTGCGTTGTTTTTATTTTCCTTATTTTCCTTTTTATATAGTATTTTTAGTGTTGGGCCTTGTGGGCTATTGTAATTACGGTATGCAATAACTGAAATAACGCAGCTAATTAAAAAAAATCAAAATGACCCAATACCGACTTTTATTTGACGCATTAGTTCGCGCTAAAAAGTTGTAGACCTTGTCTAGAATATTTTTCCTTCATTTGTTTTGTTTGCTGAAGGCTGCAAGAAAAAAGAAGTTCTTCTACTAGAAAACGAATAAAGAATTTTTATTTGGTTCGACTTGTGGTTGATTTTTAAATGAAGTTCTAAAAATGAAGTTCAAAAGCGATACATTACATGCTTACTGTAAAATTTGCTAGAATTTTGTGCTGACAGTTAATTATGTAGTATTGTTTATATAATTATTGCATATATATGTTTTTGTATTAAACTGGTTGTTGACTATATCTGTTGAAGGCCAGCTGCAGTGAAACTAAAACACTCTCAAGCAGATACGGACTGACATGAAACGTCATTGATGTACGCCACGGGATCACCTACACGTTTTTCTCTTTTTATGTAAGGATGACTCAATATAAGAACTTTTATGAGGATCAGATCGCCCAAAAATTGAGAACAATTTAACAGCAGCCTGGACAGGGTAAATTCGGGGCCATAGTAAGACTTGCTTCATCCTTCGTTTTGACACGCAGCTGATTATAACGAAGTCGCAAGAGGGCAAATGCGACGGATGAAAGGAAATATTGGAGCCCTATGTTTTGTAATTTTGAAGAAAACAAAACTACGTAATTTTGAGAATTATGTCATGACCAACTCAAAAACTACCAAAACTGGCGATCACATCATGCTTTGCAATCTGGGTACTACACTTTTCACAGTTCGACCTACTTAGAAATAGATATAAAAGGTAAATGCGTAATCTTATGTCTCTTTGGCATATCCGTAACAGTAAAAACTGATTTAAGAAATGGTCCATGCTAAGCGTTCGTCTATCGAGTTATGGATGCAAGCGCGAAGTTGGGAGAGCACGAGAGAAGAGTTTGAGCGGCACGTGGCGAACATTGCCAATAGAAGATAGTCCTTTTTCTGTTCTGTCGGTGTTTCTGTTTTCCAATTCGTTGTTCACTTCCTTGTAATTAAGTGTTTTTACAAGCCGCTGTTCATCGACTGGATTGTTATCGAAAAGGAAGCCCATATCTAAAATGAAGTTCGGTAGTTTTCCATCCAATTCTTGTTTGTCGCCTTCAAATAATATTTCGTTTTTCATTTGAAAGCCTTATATTTTTCCAAGGCAATTTTTTTGTTTACTTTCGTATGTTTACTTTCAAGCGATTTAATAGAAACACGGGCGTGCGTCTATCGAATTATAGATGCACGCTCACGCCATACAAAAAGTGCGCAAAAAATTGTCAGCTATGTTCTAAAATAATGTTATTCATTAAACATTGACACTGCTGCTTTCAGTTCTGACAACCAGTTCACACTCGACGTCCTATTACTTTTTTAAATCTTGTTTTCGAGTCCGCGCAGGTCAAAGAACACGTAGAATTGCAGGAAGAACTGTTAATTAAGAGATGGTCTATACTTAGCGTGCCTCTATCGAGTTATGGATGCACGCGGGAATTATACGAGGCGAAGTTAGACTCGATAGACGCACAATTTAAGCATGGACCGTTTCTTTTAAAACATTGCCTCTGCCACTTAAAGCAGTAGTTATAATAAAAATACACGTAAGCTGATAACGTATAAACGTCTCCTAAACCGTCCTAAGCGTCGGTTTTTATTGGTTGAACGCGAACACGCGATTTAATAGACGAACGGGTGTGCGTCTATCGAGTTATAAATGCACACTCGCGCCAAACAAAAAGCGCGCGAAAAATTGCCGGCTATATTCTAAAGATTATTGGTGGTCCACAATCGGTTTCCGAAAAATTCAGATCCAGAAACTAGCCCTCAAGCTTCCCTCTCAAGTCACTGGGACTTGCCATGTATGGCCACACGTCTCGTTGGTTTGTTTGCAAGGCAATGTAGATACAACGACAACAACAACAGCAGCAGTATCAGTATATTTATTTTACCAAGACAATGTCCGTTGGGTGTAAAGACAGGGAAGGAATAACGTTAGCTATATTACAGGAGAAGCGCACGAAATGTAAATTGTATACAAAAATGAAAGCTCTGTTGTAATAAACCTTTTCACTCTGAAACTTTGAAGGACAGCATATGTACTAGAAAATTCCATTTTTTGTTACGGCCTAGGATCATAGATCAGTATTAGTTATACAAAGGCAAGATTGTAGAACCAAGGGGTATATTATTCTATACCATTCTATGCTTTTCCACTGTGCGTGAGCGCTGTTATTCGTATTACATTCTTAAGCTCTCGTTTTATACCTGGTACAAGTCATAATTTAAGGACAAGAAATCAGCGGGAATTCTTCAACTTTCCCATTGTAATGACCTCTTACGTCATCCCAGTTTATGACGTCTCCTTGACCTTGTTCGCATGAGCGTCTCTTCCTTGATATTTCCTGTGAGGAGAGAGCTCTGCTCCACACGTTGACGTTAGTCAACTCACCAACAAAAGACTGGTCTATGTCAAATCCTCCCCCATCGAAATCCTGATCCTGTCCAAGTACGATGACCCCTCCCGCAGGAATCTTGTAGCCTTTCTTGTGGACCCCCGATATTTTTCTCATCTCTCCATCCTTGTAGACGACCAAACTTCCGTTGGAATTTTCCCACGTGCCACAAATATGGTGCCACTGGCCGTCATTGGCAGACAAATCAGTTTTATGATCGTCTCTGCAACAAAAACGTTATGTTAGTTCTTGTGTATAAGGTAAAAATTGTTTTCAAGTAAAAGTTTTAAAAGTATTAAATACCCTTTACCCCAAACACAGACGTAATTTTTTTATCTTCTCCATGAACAATATCTAAATTAAAACGTAAACGATTAAGGGCCGGGACCATGATTTCAAGCTATTATCCCAAAAATGTTTGCCGTTTGGTATGGAAACAACATTGTTATGGCTTACTTTTTTCCATGACTTTCTCTTATTTTTCGTAAAACTTCAGCAAATGTTTTTGAAAATAATTGAAGTTTAAAGAGAAAGTTAAAGAATAGAACAAAGAAAATGAAAGTAGAATAAGTTTCGAAAACTAATATTTTTTGGCACAAAATACGCCAATACTGTGTCCATTTGGTTATTTCGTCATATGTCCCTGTTCCCAGCAAACAGAGCTCAGCTCAGGAAGGCACGTTTTGGACTCAAAAGAAGTCCATCATTTCCATTCATAAACACAAGTGCGAACAAAGAGCATAAATTTTCAACCATTTTTTCCTCGCAATAACATAACACAACACAACTTAACGGAATATAACTAAATATTATATAATACAGTGTAATGTATAACATTTTAATGTTACGTGCAGTGTTTTGTTGTATTTCATTGTATTATTACATAAATGTTAATACCCGTTAATGCCAATGCTAATGTTTATGCAGTTGAAAATCTCCAACTCATCGTCATCCCCACCGACTGCTGTTGCACTGTAGTGGAAGATCGTTCCACCGTTCACTTTCTCAGATGATTTCACCCACAAACACACGGTCGCAGCTGGTAGGGGTTTAGTAAGTACACTGCGGAGGATCACAGAATCGCTGACACTTTTTCGCGGAAAGGAAAGACGAAACGACTCTGCGAAAGCAACAAGATTTTTATAACTTGCTATTTAATTCAGATTATTTACATTTTTGATATAAAAATAAAAATAAAATGGAAGCACATTTAATTTGATGTGAAAATAAATTAAAAATAAACTAAGTTAATTTTACAGTGTTTACACATTTTTGCAAGGTTTCAGTTTTGGAATCAAGTTGTTTTCTATATTTTATGAAAGCAAGATGGGTGTCATAGAGAAAACTAGAAGTAAAAGGTTGTCATTTTGAAAACCCTTTAGCTTGGTAGAAAGTATTTATTTTTCAATGAAGGGATACTCTTCTATCTGGTTTTGAAAAGGGGCATTTTGGAGTTTCATAATAGATTGGGACATACAGCATACTGCTCGAGCTCTAGAGGAGTCTGCCTCTACGTCTATTAGCATCAGTACCACCTCCACTACTACCACTACTAGTACTACTGCCAACTCGTCACACTCATACATAATAAGCTGTAACATTGATGAACGTAAAAAGCTCCCACTAAATGGTACTGCTGAAACAGAACTGTAATCATAAAGGCAAGTAGTATCTCACCTGTTACGTTAATTTCGAGGTTTGCTTCCTCCCCCCGTCCCATGGCGTTTGACGGAACACATTTGTATAGTCCACCGTCGAACATCTTAGCACTGGTGATTTTGTAAATATTTGATCGTCCCTTGTGTAACAGCTTTCCGTTGTGAAGAAACTCATAACTATTCGCAGGTGGTCTGGCATTGGTTGAACAGTTTAGTGCCACAGAGGAACCAGAGATAGCACCACCATTAATAGGGCTGGAATGTAACGTTGTCCAGTATGGCTTGACTGAGAGAGTGAGTATTAAAAATATTGGCAGTTTAAATGTTTGCTCAATTCTGAATCCCTTTAGTTAGATTTTTGGTCTGGGATTAGGAGTGGGTATGGCATAGCTTTGGTGAGGTGTGGGGCTCATATTGTAAGTTACGTGATGAGTTAATCATTTTTCACAATTTAATGGTCTGATATATGACAAATAGATATAAAGAGTAAAAGTCTTACCAAAAAGATTTGAAGTTATATCAGTATATGTTTAGTGTAAATGTTTGCTCACTTGACAAAATGCTGGAATCCTAAAGGCAACACGGCCAACGGAAAAGTGTTAGAAAGACTCCTAAGTCAAAAAAAAACTAGCTTGCCACGTTTTTATCCTTCTACTACCAACGGTACGCTATTCTACACCACGTTAGCGTAAACATAATGTATTTAGTAAAAAATCCTTGGGCGAATTCGTGGAAAAGTTTAGCATTGGATATCGCGATCAAAAGCCGTCACAGCCTACGTTTGTATCGTGCATTTTTTCACGATCAAATTGCCATATCTACAGAAGTAATGCATGTGCTCGTTAAAAAATTGCACTGTTGACTGATATTTTATGTTTGCCTGTTCAGTTGATTATTTGCAAGCGTTAAGGGCGCCGAGAGTTTGCTGATTAGGGCGTACCTAACGCCAAGACATGAGCATGCAATGTAAGAAAGTTTTCTCTTTCCACTTGAACGCCGACTTTTTTTTCTACTCGCACATGCGCACACATTGCAGCAATGCTTGAGTTGTCTACCTTTTCTTTCATTACTCAAGTCTGGTTCAAGTTCAAAACCTTACGTTTTCCTACTTTTCCCTAGTTATACGTTTTCGAGATTCTTATCATAAACAGAGTTTACCATTTTGTTTTTCTAAAGTTTTTCATAAACAGGCTCTTAGAAAATACGTGTTTTAAGAGTTAAATGTGTGAAATTTAAACATTGTATGAACTTTCAATATTTTTACTCGTAAACAGGATCGGGGTTTAAATAAAGTCCTGGCACAACTCCCATGTTCAAACTTAGGTTGAGTAATTCCCTCCCCTTCTCCCCCC
>JAOBYE010674629.1:1507-11705 GCA_025403585.1 Parazoanthus swiftii
GCATTTAACTTCTGGCTTTGAATGTGGTGAAAGAGCAAGTTCTTTGATTGGTGTTGCGATGGGTACGCGCGCTTTTTTCAGCTTGTCATCGGAACTTTGTTTACCTGACTTTAACACTTTTTAAGTTTGAAAACCGAGATATTGTTGGTTTTGGCTGGGTTTTATCTTGCACTACAATTGTAGCGAGATTTAGATTTTCATTTAAACAGCTGCAACTGTCTGTTTGCACAGCATTCGGAAAATAAGTATATACACACATGCAGACTGTAGTACTAACTAATGTGTGTCTTCGAGTAGTCAAATGTACTTCACTTGGAGGTAGGCGAGATTTGAGATGTGTAATCTTTCACCGCAAGAGAGAGCAGTTTTACATTACACAGAGTTATCAGACCTCCTCTGCATTTGTTTTGTAGCTAAAGCTAAAAGGTCATTGACTTAGTTTTCCATGGATTCGATTTCCAAATGTTCTATTAAACACGTAACCGCTATGTAAAAAACTAATCCGCAGAATTGTACCGATTTAAGACTTCCGTAACACAAGAACTCTCACACATGCTCGGAAATCGAATTTGAAAATTTGAAACGAATACGAAGCTTTTAGAAACACTGGGAGATATTTTAGTGATATCAATGGCATACCATTCATAATCAAAATGCTTCAACATAATTTTTGTTTACATGTCTGTTGGAAACCAATGACTGAAAACTACAAGCTGGTAATTCTTGTCAATTTCAAATTCTGAAGGGTTGCGCGTGTTTTTGTGTGCCAACTGAAGATAGCGTATGATCCTAACAAGAATTTGGTACCATCTGAATTACTTGTTAAAGCCTTTGCCTTGAACCTTGTCATAGAAAATAAATATTATTATTTTATTTTCCAATTTAAATTAAAAATGAAAGTTTTGTTTTGATTTTGTATCCAGTTTGAGTTCAGTGATACTTGTATAAAAAGCCAGAAAGTGTAAATGCATAATCTGATAAGACCATACTCAGAACAAATTTTACAAAATTTTCTTAGCTGCACAATACATGTCAGCATAACTTAAGAGACTATATTGTTTCCAAACTTGATCTTTGAATACATTCCCAGATGGGATGAAATCTGACTTCAGATCAATGAACAATATTTAGGCAAGCATCTGTGCTGCCAAATTGATTTGTATTGTAATTATAAAACAGAATGTGACATTTGTGTGTTGAAATAGATACATTATCCTGTAAATCATGGATTTAACAATTTTGTTAAATTTTTTAGCTACAGTATGATGATGGTTTTTGATCCTTGTTTTGCTGATTTTCAAAACAAGGAAATTTTGAAAGTTAAATGATAATGAAAATTCTTAATAATTTTCATGTCCCTTAATGATAAAATTATGCAATGATTTATTATTTTATGCAGTCACATATATTTATTTTAAGAGTTTTCAAAACTAAGTTAAAATTTATCTTATAAAAATGCAATTTATTAATTTTGTATATTAATATTAATTAATATGAAATATAATATAATTGTGATTATAAAAAGGTTTTATATATTGAAGTTTTAACAAAATTTACCCAATATTAAATTAACAAAAGTGTAAAAGTTACCAGTAGTTTAATTAGCTTACCACATTTTTCCTATCTTTTTGCTATAATAAATTAAAAATAATTATATATAAACCTGTATACATTTACAATTCAATGAACTGATGGATATATATCCAGTAATAAGTACTAGTATATAAAATAGTATATTCTATTAACCATAGAATAATAAAGAAAATCTAATTTAAAATTTTTGTTTTGGCAAGAATCTTAACATGTTGAATCAAGTCTTCAAATATTGTTTGGGAAATACCAAATAGCATTAAAGAATAATTGTTTTGTAGGTACAGCCATAAAATATCCATAGTAGACATCTAATTTAGGTGCTTCCAATTGAAATTATGTTGCAAGATGGATTTAAAGTGAGCATTTTAACATTTTGGGAGTAAACTTTGTTGGGTTTAATAAAATCTTTGATTTTGCTACCACCTTCACTTTGCAGCTCGAGCCTATTTTGATTTATTTACACTCTGATCAAATGGCTCATTACAATGTTAACAATAGTGGGAGTGCGATAGTCACAACAACGAGATTGATACAAGTTCCCACTGAGCACGATCAAGTATGCACATTTAACAATCATATAAACACTTGATTGAAGTGACATAATTATAAATACCCCAGAAATTGATTTTAGAACCACAGAACACCCCTTATATATGAAAATAGCAACAACCTGTTGTGATTTGTTAGAATTTTTCAAGACTTTAAATATTTATTTAACAACTTAATCTATAACTTACAATGAATATTGAATCTTACTTCTGAGCTCCAGATCCAAGGACAAAGCAACAAGTGGTGTTTACTCGTGCAGAGGAGACTGATATAATTTTAATTGTTCTATAGATATTGGCCTTTTGATTGCTAGTGGGGATAAACTCTGTTCAACCAATCACATTCAAATTAAGACCTGCAAAGTGGCTGCTGCAACTGGTCAACCGATATTAATGTGATCAAAATTAGTTAATGAGAATCAAATACTGTTAACCTGCAGATATAATTTGCTATTCTATATCTTGGTAATAGTGTATATGATCTGCATGACTACCATCGATTGCGTGTCAGCCAAGACTTGCATTGTTAGACACTCCACATGTGGTTTAAGTCAGTGTTTACAGATGTTGTCCTTTTATTAATAACTTATTATAATTAATTAAGGTGTTTTAGCTGTTGGCCAAAATAAAGGGAGCGCTGTACCCTGTTGTTTTTCTCAATGGTTCCCATTCATTTTCTTGCAGTCCCCTGTCATTTTCTCACCACAAATGTAAAATTGTAATCAAGCACAGTGACGTTATAGGTTTTCACTTGATATTTTTGATAATTATGTAAATCAGAGCTGAATTATAATTATGTTGCCTAGATGTAGCTACAACACTAAACTGGTATAATCATAATCAAGTTATAGAAAACTTTAATAATAAAGTCATTGTGTTACTGCTGTAAAGCTTGCACATTTTTTCCAAGTTGAAACTACTAAAAGTTTCATTCTATGATTTGTTTTCAAACTTTTTATAATCATTATACTTAAAATATCTCAGACTGTATACATGAAGTATGCTCATTACATCTGTATTTCTTAGAATACTGTAGTTATTTATAATACAGTGGAATCCTAATATAACACATAAGTAATGGATAAACCAATGTCATCCAATACAAGAGTTGTAGCAGATTAAATTAACTTTGTCCTTTCAGACGTCACCAGTACTTCCTTATGCAGTATTCGGGCAAAATACTCTTTCTGGAACCAATATTGCTTTCATTGCAAGTTCATGTTTTTTTATGTTTAACTTTGACGAGTCCAGAAAAACTACCTCATTTTGTGTGAGACTTGAGGTTCATTACATGCACATCTGAGTTTTACTGTCCAGATGAGTAAATTCTGCAATATAAAATTTTTAACTGTCTAATAGTTTGAAACTGGTATCTTGACTGTCTTCCTGGAGCTGGTACCACCGGCCAGGTGCCCGATGTTCATAATCCTACATTGAATATTGGCCTGACTAGACATAGATTTTGTGGACTATAACTAACACCACAGATTTAAACACAGCTATAGTCATTTTTTCTTATAAATCTGTAGCAGACAGTTTTTCACCTTTCTACTGTTTTCCCATATATAGGTATATATTCTTATAATTGCAAGCTTTAGTTTAAATTGGGTAAAAGCTCACATATCAAGTTCTTCAAATTTGGTTTCTTTGGGTGCGGAATTGGCATGAAATGGGGGCTTCAAGTACCTATTCTAAGTGTGCATTCAATGACCAATAGTCGTGTAGGTATTGAAGAGCTAAAGTGCAAGGGATGAGTCTCCAAAAAGAGTGATTAAAATGCAAGACATCATATCAGTCTAAACTCTGATCCTTGCTCTGATCCTCTGCTTGTTTTGTGTATATAAAGTGACTGATTTAAGAGATGTTATCACAAGTAAGAGAGAGTTTGGGAAATACTCCCTCCAAAGGTATATAATAATAAGTAAAACTGAAGTTCTGTGTTCAGTTCTGCCACTATTCTGACTGAAAAATCTGAGCAGGCTGTTGATGCTGTTGATTATTAAACCAAACTCACTTTAGTTACAAGTACATAAGATAAGTTTTACATTATGCCATCTTGCTATATACTAGATCTGAAGAAGATTTGTTCATATGTCTGTACAGAAACTGTTGAAAATTGGGTCTTTTGAAAAGCATTTTCTGTATTTTGAGAGCATTTTTTGAGTGGGAGTTGAAAGAATGTGAACTCTGGGAATAAGAATATTTGCCAAAATGTAAACCATATCCATTACACACATGTTTTAATGTTCCCACTTGGGCTGGTTCAACAATATGTTACAAGAGTATGAAGACTGAATATTTATTAAATAAATGACTGAAAAATCATAGTTACAATTTTAAAAAAATATATTAAATAAATATTAAATGTTTCTTCAAAGTCTTTATTCCTTTCTTTTCATTGACTCATTTTGCAAGTTGGCATTGCAAAAGTCCCATAGTATTCACTGTAAACATGCATGTTTATTGATGAATATCCTTATGTTGATAGAAGTTAATTGTTGTTATAGATGAGCACGAAGGAACACAGAAAAAAACATTTACAAAATGGATCAATGCTCAGTTGGCAAAGGTAGGTTATTTACTATATTGTAGATGAAAATCATTTTAACTCACCCATCTTTGGGTAGTGATGTATTTGCCTCCCTTGGAAGCTTTCAAACCCTGGACCTGATTTAATCACCCTAAAAGTATACTTCTATACCTGATTTAAGACCAAACTACATGCAGAAAATCGATACTCTATTTCACACAAGAAAAAAGTATAAACAGGCCAGTGAAAACACTGTGGTTGTCACATAGCCTTTCTTTTGCTTGTCTCATATCTTGAAACTGGTGAAGTGACAATCCACAGCAGAAATTAATATTAGAACAGACTTCTCAGAGTGACATAATTATATTTAATTTAAGTATTCCTGTATCCAGGCTAATTTGTCCTAAAAAACCTTACCCATTAGCACATTCGCCTATAGCAAGGGTTTCAAAACATGGCGCCCCACAACACTAGTGTTGCCAATATAAACAAAAAAACAAATAAATCTATTTATCCTACAGTTGTCTTATTCATTCATCCATTGACTCAGTTCTTCATAGACATAACTTCAGAATATATATATGTTAAAAATGGCATGTCCTCAGACCTCCCTAGAGGGCTTGGGCCTGTGGCCAGTGAACATCTACACCAACATTATATTTTCCAACTCCTACTAGAGATCTTTTTGAAACCCCAGCTATAGACATATTAAGGGGAGTATTAGTACTTCTGTCGAGAATTAAGTAAGATGGAAACCAACTAGTACATTAACTGGGGATCACCGCTAATTTCTTCGGTATCTTTTGGTCTGGTGGGAGGGGGGAGGATTCCCAACTTGTCCGAAAATTTCATTGGAACCCCTAAGAGGTACCAATCTGCACAACAGACAAAGCAAATGGTTATCTTATGTTGAACATATGAACATATGATAACCATTTGCTTTTTCTGTTGTGCAGAGTATATTTTATTTACATTTTTAACTGGCTTAAAATTATCACAGGTGGCAGATATGCAATATTGACCAATATTGCCTGGTATTGCATGATATCTCTACAATAATATGTTCAATATTGTAAGAGATGAATTATGTGAGAGAAGTTAATTAATTATACCACAAAACTCAGAAATTTAATTAATGTTTTCATGAGTTTAAAACTTTGATGTCTCAATTAAGTTGTAGTAAACTCCTTTATTATTAGACCAAGCTCTACAAACTATGTGAAACAATTGTCTTTACTGCTCTAGGGTTGTTGTTAAAGATGTGAAGTGGCAGACTTCACTTGTAAACAATGTATTTCATTTAAATGCAGTGTTGTTTAGAACTATTTGTTGATAGAGTTATGTTAATTACACATCAAGTTTATGCTTGAATTATTTTATTGTTTCAAACAATTAATATATGATTTCATCTCTCCAGCCATGATTAAAACCTCCATTCATGCTGAGATTAACTGTGTCTGTGTACCATTTCTGATCATTATACCTAAAGAATTGAGATGAACAATGTTTTGTACTATTCACACAAAGAATAAAAGATAATTTTTTTAATCCTGAAGGTTTTTCTTATTCAAAATTTTCTCGTGGGAAAATTCTCTTAAACATTCATAAGCAAAATAATGATGCTGGCAGAGCTGTATAGAACTATGCATATTTTTAAATTATGTGACTGACTTCCTGCACTAGAAGACTTGAATTTACTTTCAGTAAATTCATTAAGATATTGGTTTAGTGTGTGTGTATAATATATACAGGTAAAAAGAAGAACAATTTTATTGTTATGTAATACACTTCATTTAAAATAATTTAAAATTATAATATACATGTATCATTGTTGAAAATTATGTCAAACAACTCCAATTTCAAATAAATGTTTAAATTATTATATATAAAATACTAACACTTATTTAATATTATATTTACTACTGATAGTAACTAAAGCTTTAATTTATTCCTGAAAAAATCAATTCTGAGTACTTTGAAGCCTATTGGTAATTTTTTTTGTTGACCATTCTTATTAATGCACAATCATGCATAACAATATGTAATTGACAAATCTCTTTTGACATGAGTTTATTTAGAAATACAAGCTGGCATTGTGTATTTTCAATTGACCACTTTAGGGTGAAAAAAGACAACAGATTGAGGATTTGTTTACTGATCTCAAAGATGGAACCAAGCTACTTGATCTTCTCGAAGTCCTGTGTGGGAAGAAAATTGTAAGCAGATTTAGTTTGTTTCCAGTATTTATTATGGACAAGAGCCAGTTTTTGTGCCATTTGCTGTAAAATTAATGTTGACATGAACATGTTTTTTTTCAGTTTTGATTTTGTTGAGCCTACAAAAACAGTGTGTTGACACCAGCACTGTCGATGTCACAGTTGATTGACTGTCTTGTAAATAATGTTAGCACTACTTTCACATCTTTGACTTGCATTGTACGATGTAATCAAACCAACACTTTGGCAGGAGTTATAGGACAGTATTGTATGGTAACTGTGGATAGGTGAACCAATTGTATGCTCAGAGGTTGTAATTATGCTGTGATTGTACTGTCCATACATGACAGTGGCTGCAGCAAGCCAACATACCATTATAAACTTCTGAATATAAGCCCGTAAACGTATAGCTTGCAAAGCACTTTTTAATGGACTTACGCTATAGTGGGAGTGAGCTTATTTTTTTGAGGGGGAGGGGGGTTACATTCAGAGGGAATTTTGTGTTTCAAAACTGTTTGTCAATGAGGTTATAACAGACGTAGTTTTGTGTCTTGAAATCTTCAACTTTAAAAAGACAGTGGACACAGTTTAACATGTTAAGTGATCAAATTAATAGTCTTTAAAGACTGTGAAACACTGGCATTATTCTAGTTTTCAGATTCCAATGAAACAACAGTGGTAAAGCTATGTTTCATTATCGTCTTTTATTTGGAAGTTGTTAGACAATTAAAATAATTATATATGGTTGAAGAAGTGGCAAATGTAATTATTTATCCACCTCGCAGATGGGTGAACCATTAGCTTTTTTGTTAATGTTAACATACAGTACTAACTAAGGTTTGTCTCTGTTTTTTCAGAGAAAAGAGAAAGGGCGCATGCGAGTTCATCAGCTCAACAATGTGAACAATGCGCTGAGGACACTACAGCAAGAAAAGGTGAACAAGTATTATACACTTTTACACTCGCATGCGAAGCATTGCAATCATAAGCAATCACACACCTATCGCTTGCCACTACCAGTCAACTCAACTGTCTGCTTTATAAGTGAAGTCAAACTAAAAATAATAAAAAAGATGTCTTAATTTCTCATAAATCTGTATACAGCTGTAATCTAAGTCAATATGAATATACTTACAAGTGTATCCACATTTCCCCTTTAAAGTGTGTCAGCAGAAATCAATTATTATTTTTATTATTATTATTACTAATAATATTATTGCTATTACCATTTAGGTTAAACTGGTAAACATCAGTAATGAAGACATTGTGAATGGTAATCCAAAGTTGACGCTGGGGCTCATATGGAACATCATCTCACACTTTCAGGTGATCTTCAATATCGTTTATATACGGTTTTAACTTGATCACCACCCTTCAAAAAATAACCACATATGGGCACAAAAGTACTATGCATTTTTGCTTTCAAAAAGTATTGCATATCTCAACAATATTGTGCAGAGCACTTGTTCAAAGCATTTGAACTTCAAAGCGAGTGCCACTTTCTTGAATGTGGGAGTATAATGTAATGGTGTCTTGAGGTGTCTAGATTCGGTCAGAGGTGACATGAAGTGTGTGGACACCTGCACAGTCCTTTAGCTAGACACCTCTGTCTGGAGGTGTGTCTGGAGGTTTGCAGAGGTCTCTAGGTACAGATTTTCAGACATATGTTTAAGTAGGGAATGTAATTTACAGGAGTGCAGAAAGCGGTATGTAGGCGTTAAGAGGTGTGTAGATTGTTAAGAGATGTCAGTAGTTGTGTAGACACATCTAAACACTTCTTGTTTTCTGTAGACATCTCTGGGTGTCAGATATATCCCAAGAGAAATTTTCCGGTGATTATTTCACAATTCTCATTTCTGGGAAATCATCCATCGGTCCAGTCTCCCGGCAGAAAATGGAAAAACGCGGTCCTGAACTATCCCTCTGCTATTTTTAAACACAAATTAAAATCAAGAAATCAACCAACTTTCATAAATTTTCTTCTGTTCCATTCCACTGATACAAAAGATTTTATAGAGTTAAATCTGTTATAGAGTTTAGTTGCACATTAAGAACCTGCTTAGGATTTTTACCGTATTACCACAGTTAGACATCCTTATTTGTATAAATACTTTCCTGTGTTGCTTGTGTAGCTTCACTCAGCGGTTGAAAATATAGTTGGAGACTCGGTCAAAAAGAGCACAATGGAAGAGTCCTTGCTGAACTGGTGTAAAACCATTACCAAGGGGTATGTGGAATGTGTGATAATAATGATAAAAAGAATGATAATGACAAAAACTTTTTTAAAAAACCGTATAAATTCGAAAATAAGCCTCCTCTCTAGTTTGCAAAATGCAACAAACCGTCTTCTTTTCCAGATAGTAGGGGCTCTTTTTCAAGGTAGTACTTACAAATGAAGTAACTTAATGTCACTTAAATGTGCTTCGTGATGCAGGTTTATGTTGTCTTTGATGATTATGATAACGCCATTTTTGCTGCCTTATGTTTGTGAAATAGTCGGATTGTCGTCCGCTCGTGTTGATGATCGTTATAATTGATATAAGGGTGACATGTTCTTGTTTTTCATGGGTTTTTCCTCTATTAAACATAATTTTAAAAAATGTCTTCAGTAGTCCTATTGTTGTATAGTAGCAATTCTCAATATTTGCAGCATTTAGAAAAACAGCCCCCCCGACTAGTAATATTGAAAAGAAGCCCATCTTGAAATGAAGCCCATCCAAAAGTCCATGGGCTTCTTTTCGAGGTTTTATGGTATTTATAATGGTTATAATGATATTATTGTTAATAATAATAATTATAATAATAATAATAATAATAATTGTTAAACTTGATATAAAGTAAAGAAACCCGCAATTGCGTTGAGATTCTGTATTTCTTACAAAATCTATCAAATCTGATTGCTTTATATGCATGTTTCCAAGTTTCATTTTTAAATTGAGTTTCAGAACATAAATGAGTGCTACGATGTGCCATTATTAGCCGACATTAGGTCTTATTTAAAATGTGTAGGCTGCTTAGTTTTTAGTCTATAAGTTTCTTCCGACTTCGTTTTCAGGTACAAAGATGTTGAGATAAGGAATTTTACAACAAGCTGGAGAGATGGATTGGCTTTTAACGCCATTATACATAGGTTCAGGTAGGGCATGTGGAAATACAATGGCCACTAATAATAATAATAATAATAATAATAATAATAATAATAATAAGGTCTCCTTTGCAATCCTGAGAACTGCGCTTGTGTGTTTAAGGGGAACTAGATCTAGACAAGGAAGAAGGGCTAATGTGCAAGAGAACGATCTAGAGATTGATAA
>JAOBYE010674851.1:0-11699 GCA_025403585.1 Parazoanthus swiftii
ATGAAATTGAAAGAACGCTTATTCAGACTTTCTACAACCGAGGGGCTGGCCATGGGTCGGTAGGTCCACGACTGGGGCGGTAGTCGGCAACGTTTGTGCAGTGTATGTATATAAGAAATGTTGATTTATCATGTTCCCTTGATTTCTCGTCCGCTTCCGCAATGAATCCCGCCGCACATGAGAGGAAAGTGCTCTGCAAACTTAACTGTTTCGCGAGACAGTAAAGTTCTAGTTTCTTGTGACTTTCACATCGCGAGGCCGTGAGAGAATGCCTTGTATTTTTCTATAAATACCTTGTATATAGCTTGTTATATCCTTGTATATAGCTTTTTACGTTTATTCCTATGGCCTGTCTTTGAAATCTGGTATTTTTTTTATCATAAAGGCAACTGTTATTTAGCTGAATTTCGCTCAGTTCACCGCCAATGCAATCAGAACGGCCCCAATGTAATATATCAGATATTCTATTAACCAGTTCAACCAGATTCGCGGGACCACTCCACACACAAGGCAAACTAATATTAAACGGGACACAACAGCTCGATACTCCTTCATGGCGAAATTCGCACAAAGATTCTGCTACACACCAGAAAGTTTTCTAATACGCCCTGTGTACGGCGGGCACTTGCCATTAGAGTAATTTAGTTCAAACGAATTGAATTGAAACCGTTACTCAATTGCCGCATATACTATTCTAAATGGGTTGTATGTATTTAGTTTTCAAGCTTGTTTTCAAATCAGTTTCATTAACTCATTTTTAATCAGATTTTTTTTGTAAGAACGTCGAGACAGAAAAAGGGGTAAACCTTAACTCAGGCTGAAGTTTAGTTGAGCACGTATGTTATTTACTACAAATGTTTCTAAATGCGCAACATCTGAATATCGGTAGTTCTTCTCCTCTGTAACTATCATTCTTGGTAACTCAAAATCCAAATTGCCCTTAGGTTTTTTTGCTATCTGTTGTAGCAAAATACCAAACGGAAACGTTGTTAGCTTTTTCAAGGTTTCAGCCTTAAATGGTCCAATTTTTATTTTTTTTTAATCTAGATCTCTAGCTCAGTATATATATTTACCACAATGCATTCTATATGTATCACCTGGTTCATTTACTAAAATGAAATGTACACTGCTCTCTCTCTTGATATTTATAGGCGGTTCTCCATTCGATTTTAGAAAACTACAGAAATAAATTTTCCTCCTTATCTTAGTCTGAGGCATGTTCTTCTACTTGTTCTTGAAATGTTGCCATTTTTGAGCCTTAAAAATTTTATGAAAGCGGCTTTTGAAAAGATAAAAGATTGTAGTTGCGTCAAAGGGTCGCTGCAAAATCGCGATGAATCAGATTATGTTGGTGAATACACGAATTTCCAGTAGTTTAATTTTAAAATAACTCAGTGTGCATCGAAACTCCAAATATAATCTCAACAACCCTCGAATATCGAAAAATTTTGTATTAGCCAGCAGTTTGTTTCTAGTTCGTGATATCCTCCTCACCAAAAATTTTGGCTTTTAGTTAAAAAGTAAAATCACACCAAGACTCAGGAAGACTTTCGACAAAAAACTAGCAATTGCGATTTTCTTTGTGTAAGTAATCAGCAAGAATGAGAGCATTTTTTGCTGTCGTACTGCATGTAATTAAGACTTTAGAACATCAATTAGTATGGGTTTAGCAAAGAATTTATACAAATATTAAAAAGGCCCAAAAGCTGAGAATTTATCCATGATACCAGATTTGTTTGACCAATAAAAGTACAATAAAATGATGAAAACAACTTTCGTCCAGGCTACGGAGGTCAGCCACAAACAACTGCCGAACAATATCCACCGGCGGAATATTAGCTCAATTTTTTGTTATCAGACACAGATAAATCAAGATCCAACATTCTATGAATATTTTCTTTGGTGTTTATTGATTGAGCGAAGGAACAAGTTCCCGTGGAACTCATATTGAGTCAATGTTTGTAGCCTTTAAGGATATATACACATAAAATGTTGTATATAGTATGCAAAGGATTATTTGTATTGGAAGTCCTTGTCAAAGCAGTATTTTGAACCCATTGTAGAAAAACATATAATTGAATCTGTAAGTCATCATAACGTCAAAGTAGATCAAACTAGATCTTTTCTTATTCCTATACGTATCTTAGAAGGACAACCACTAATTTTAATGATAATTATATCAATAACAATAGTCAATAGTATCATTCACTTAAACACGATCGACAAAGCAATTAAAAGGGATAGTACAAATTCAATGCCATTTTAAAAGGATTAGTTCAAACTGAAGTTCTTAGTCAGACGTTTAAAAGCCTCAGAGAGTCTAGCTGGTCCTGGTCACATTGTTTAGGGAATTCCACAGCGTGGCAACCTTTGAAATGAATAGATTTTTTAAAAAGGCCGGTCAGCAAAGTGTAAGGACATATTGCTTGAATAGTGACAATCATCTAAGCACATATTTCAGTTCATTATCAGTGTTGGATTGTTTAGAACTGACTCAATTGGTTTCAACCTTTGTTACATGTGATTGCAGTTTTTTCTTCAGTGTTTACGAAGATGAAAATAAAGAACCAACCAAATGGTGTTATGTTAATTTTCGACCTTTTATTTATAGTTGATTTGGGATAAAACCGTCCGGGAATAGTTAGTGAGAGTTGAACAGTAGTGTTCGACTAGTTATAACCTGTATTTGCAGTAGAGTTGACATTTCGAGTCTTATCCGTACATCAGTTTGCCTCAATAGTATAACGAAATGTGTACTCATAGACGTGAGTAGAATATAACAAAGCAATGTTTTCCAGTTTGTCAATCCTTTGTGAATAAAATTGATTGGAAGACAATGAAAGTTGGTTGCTCGCAGCTGCGAGTGACCTCAAGACTCTTGAGCAACTTATGAACACCAATTGAAAAAAAAATAAAAGTCTGGTGCGACAAAAACAATTTATCAATCAACTTCTCAAAAACAAATTTCTTTAATACAAAATCATCTAAGAAAAAGAATCAGGAAATTGACATCAAAATTGAAAACGTAGGTGGAACTTGTGATCCTCCAGAAAGGAAAGACCGCATTAAATACCTTGGTGCATTAAATGTTGAAACAGTATCCTTTAAACACCACATTTCTTATATCTAGAATCTCTCGTATGCGAAATTAAGACATTTTTTGACGCTCTCTTACATCATGGTAACACCGTACCTTTACTATAGTATCATATCTCCCTAAATATCATATGCTATCTTAGCATTGGGAAGTACCCACAAAACTCACATCAACAAAGTACAAAACAAAATCATTCTATACGTCTTATATTCTTTGCACAAACATTTGGGTATCTAACAGATAGTGCACTAGCTCCCTTTGCTAAACCTATAAAATGTTCTCACAGTAAATAACGGTTACCGATTACAGACTCTTAAATTTACGCATCACTGCCGGGCATAATAGCCTTTTACCTAAAGCGTTTCAAAACCTTTTTCAATACGCCAAAAATGTTCATAGTTATAACACAAGATGCGCATCCCGAAAAAACCTGTCAGTTAAAGTAAAATTTAGCACCAATTCTGGTAAACAAACAATTGCCTATATGGCGACTGTTCTTTTGGATAGTATCCCTGCCAACTTGAAAGACCTCAATGTTTTCAATTTTTCAAAACAACAATCTGCAACTTTATAACTCTCTCTCTCTCTCCTCTCCTCAATTCTCTTAAGCATTATGTTTCTCACTTTGTGTTAAAGCTTAAAAAACAGGAGACTGCTCGAAAACTGCACAGTTTACCAGTCTCCCGAGTTAAACTTGTAACGAGCATTGTAAGCGGTGAATTTGTATTGCCTATGTAATGATAACTATTTATGCATGTATCTACAGTAATAATGGAAAAATAAATGTTGTGTTGTGTTGTTGTTGCTCTACTTAGGAATCTATATATGTGTTTTAAGAACGCTTTAATTTATTTACTCATTCCATACAAACGAGAGCTAGGAGAGTAAGGATGGCCTAGGGGTCAATAAGCGCTCGTGCCTCCCATCTCTGTGGGCCCGAGATCGAACCCTGGGCTTCGCATGTGGGCTGAGATTTGTCGATCTCCTTCTGACTCCGAGGGTTTTTCTCCGGGTTCTCCGGTTTTCCTCCATTCGCAATAAAGACTTTCACGCCGATATCTGTGCCGTTGAGCGATTAAACACAAGCCATGCACTGGCATTGGAGAATGGGCAACCATTCCCAGCACAACGATGTTAAATAAAGTTTAGTTAGTTTTTAGTTTAGTAAGCTAGAGGAATTCTTGGCTGTCGCTAGTAAATTACCACCTTCATAATGATAGCGTTATGTGGAGCGCCCGAAAAACTGAAAGAAAGGAAAAAAGCGAAGCATAGATTTTATTTCATTTGCTGCTAGTTTGAAAACATGGGAAACTGTATTCAGGCTTTCTTTAAAATACATGTAACGTTACATGAACCACTTTGATAAGGTAGAGCAGAACGACAGACCGGCGGCACTTGTGTGATATATTACACATTTGCAAATATTAACTGAAAGTAATGCAGTGGCTGTCTTCGAAAAGTGTGCATGTGGGTTTATATCGGTTTTAAAAATTACTTCCTGTACATGTACATACGGTGTGGTGCAAGAAGGCGTCTGAACCGGGAATTTTAGAGCTAACACAAGGGGCCATTTTAGCAACTCTTTGAAATTTTTCTATTTTGTCAAAGTGGATTCACGCTTCAATAGTTAAACAATTAGCTGCTCCACGATTTGAATGAAACAATTTTCTTCAATTAAACATATTGAATTGTGGCAAAGAAGTATCTGGAGCTTAGCCGATATTTTAAAAAAAAGGTTGAGCTCTTTTGTGTATTAAGGCCTGTTTTAAACGTCGTAGTACAAATCAAGCTTAATTTAACTGAAGTCGTTAACATCGACAGCAAATACACGGTTTTTTTGTAAGAACCAGTAAACTTGGCGGAGGCTCATTGTTCTTAATTTCTTGGCGATTGTTCTTAAATTGTATTTCTATATGTGGTTTAAATCGAGCAAAAATTAGGCCTAAGGTATTGCAATACAAGTATTGGAAAAAGAATTGCTTGACGGGTATATTTTTTTTTATCAATTCATACCCGCGGATTCATCATGGATTCGCTGAGTCATTTTTTCCGAGACGATTTCCAGTGTTTCTCTGAGGATTAGAAATTTAGCTATCGAGCCCGAGCTTGCTCTTTAATTTTATTTTTTTTTAAATCTTGGCCAATCTGAGCCTAGTTGTTCTTGTAAAGTAGTCTTATATAAAAAAGCGTGTATATGATGAGTTGCATTTGTAAAGTTCTTATGAATTTAATTTGTTCAGAGAGTGAAACACTCTATATGTAACGTACCAACTTCAAGCATTCTAAATTCATTTTAGATTAATATTTGTTGTGCAATTAATAAAGTAGTTTAATTAAATTCAACTGAATCTTAGTTCACCTTAATAATCAGTTAAATTTTAGTTTGTTTAAAAAGGGGGTCTTGTTTTTCTCAGTGTACTTTGTGAATGAAAGTTTCAAACAAAGAAGACTAATCGATATCGCGAACCTATTTGGTAGCACGAGGCCAATACCCCAGTGAATAGCCTGCCACTGGTACTAATACGAAAAGGTTTTACAATTGCAAAACTGCCGTTGCTATTCTCACTTCACCTTGTTCTTAATCTGCCACTTCAAACCTCTAGTCTCTGTTTATAAACGGTTAGTTATTAGATCTAGAAACATCTAAAACGACCTCAAACACGAGGTTTTGTTAATAAAAATGACTTTCATGAATCACAACACTTAGTATAGCATTACACTTTTAAATGGGCAGAATTATGCCTGAAACACTGAATGAACCTTGTGTGTCAGTTTTGAAACCCTGATGTAAAAGTAAAGGATTCAACATTTACCAACAATAATGTGTATTGTGAGGGCATTTACTCGTTTAAAACTAAATACCCCTTAAAGCATTTTTGAAACCACTTAACATACACTTGCATTCCGTTTTTGTCCCGCGTAACCAGACGTGGCGATCATATCTATGCAATTCCAACACCAATTAGTCTTGGAATTTGCTTAGTAACGGCAGAAATAGCAATGACACGAATGGATTGCGCCTGTGCTTTTCAGGTGTCTCTCAGGTGCTATTGGCACTTTGGTTGTAAGCTTGCAGTCGTTTCGCCTTTGTAATCGGTCGTGTGCGATTGTTTGCAAACGTAGGTCTATACCTTGTTGGGTGCAATTGTGTTTTTTGATTCACTTCTAATTAAGCTGTTCACTTGTTACCAGTAAGTATTGTTCAGCAAGTGTGTAAATTGATAATTACCTTCGAACTTCAAGTGCTCATGTACATATCAAAGAACTGAGACCATTATAAAAGCGATATATAGCAGAGGAGTTATCGCTACATCTCAGAAATCGCCGAGCAAACTGTTCACCGAGCTCAGAGTTCAACTGAACAAGTTAGCATGGATGAACAGTGTATTGTCGGTAAGTTAGTAGCTTGACTTGGTTCCTTTTGAAACATAAATATTTCTTAAGGCTTCCTGAGGAAAAACAAAACACGTTCGTACACTTCAGTTTGGCATGTTTTATCAAATATAATTGGGTATTTTTTTTAAATTACTTGCTGCTCTAAACTGCAGCACTGAATGGATTCAAAAATTTGCCTTACCAAATTTTAGACCAGATGATTCTCATTTGTAAATGTCGGTCATGGGGAACTACTTATAAGGTTGAAAATAGTTTTTACGGTTACAAACGTCCTTAACGCTGTTCTAATTATTCAATCATTTTAAAACAATCATACAGACAATGTATTACAGAACTGCTCCTGCAACCGACTCTAGGCTGAAGGAGACTGCTCGCAGTCTAGAAGATACGTAGCTTGCTTAAACAGTGCTTCGTTTATTACAATTTGTAAAGGATCGTGCTTAGTAAACGGTTGCGTGTTCAAGATTTTAAATTTTGCATGGCTAACTTCACATAATTTCGTTAAGCCAGAAAACGTTTGTACTTGTTTGTGATTCCATTTACTCATCAGCACTTGATGTTGATGTAGTTCTTAGGACTAACTCTCACCTTTTAAATTGTGTTAGCCGGTATGTTTTTCGGAAACATATAAATATTTCCTTGGACTTGATTCAATTTAAGAATTACCTCGCGACAGTTCGTATATTTTTGTCTTCTGCTTTGAAATCGGTTTTTGGCTACCAGTAATTTGTTCAAGTTTCTTATATACCGTAGCTTTAATTTGTAAATTATAGCAGTTGTTTGTCAATTCTAGTATACTGCTAGACTGCATGTAGAAAGTATGCAAAAAATGGTTTCTCTTTGACAATCTTTTTCCTTTTCCCCCCCGCCCTATCTCTCTTTTGGCTAATTTTTTTGGATATATAAATAAGTTCCTTTGTCAAGCAATTGTTTATGTACTTTTTGCCGCGTTTTTTTTTATATTTCAACGATACGTGAGCTCAACCACGAATGATGATGCGGACCGAGTTAGTTGTGACAAATTCGGCTATGTCAAATTGAAGTGCATGCATGGTTCATTTAATAAGAATTTTAGCTCAAATTCTCGAGGATCAGTTGTATTTTATTTATGAAAAAGATACACCTTGTGAGAAAAAGATAAATTGCAAATTTATTTTGCACGAAAAGTTATATTAGCAAAGAAAGTGAGAATATGTGACAAAGTTGTTACGAGCAACCCCGAGCTGCTGATTGGCACTCAGGTTTTTCTTCCGGAACGTCCTTCCAGTCTTTTAAGTCAAACTTCCATTTCAACGATACAACTTGCTCAGGCAAAAACAATTACCACTCTTCTTTTCTTTTCTTTTATGTATTTCATTCTTCTACGATAAAGATGATTATATATTTTTTTATTTTTTTGGTGATCTTAAACAGGTTCAATACCTCAATACAACGTAAAACAACGGCACGTTGAATATCTTTAGTCACAAGAAACACATTTTTGAGTTTCTAGAGAACTCTGTAAGTCTAAACACTCTTTTCTCGTAAGAACCTCAATACAAATATGTTAAGAACACATGTGTCTCATGGATAGACCGAGAAAGGATTCTTTATTTCTAATATTCCGCTACTAAAATATTACACTACAAGCAGTACAATGGCACATTTAAATATGGTAAACAAGCAACTAAAATTCTAGTATTCACCGCCGTGAACTTTATTCAAGTGTAACCACTCAAGTCGCTTAGAGTAAAACATTTTTGGGAACTACCTTTGAACAGATATAGAAATATATTTAAACAACTCCAAATCTTTATGGAGTAAGAACACATTTAAGAAATTTTGAGGATGAAATCCCGAATTCAGTTTGGACCTAAAATTTAGGTGTTCTTTAAGATAAGAGTGTATACTTAAAAGATAACTCAGAATATTTGTTTTCCTGAAAAACTTTTTTGTGCTCTCAGTAGATAAATAATTGTGGCAAAAGTCTGTCTCATGTCATAACATATTATCATCATTCTTTCAAAAGAATCTAAATGGTATTTTTGCACCTTCGTACTGCGCAACTCGTAACTAAAGCGAGTAAAATTTATCAGTCGTATACAAGTAGTTCAATGGAGTGTGAAGCAACTGCTGGAAATCTATCGTTCAAAAAATAATTTTCATTTAGCCAAGTTTAAATTCTTACAAACTAAAGGAGTTGACAAAAATGCTCTGCTTAGTATAAATTCTACAACAGTTACTCCAGTATAATATATAGAGTCCTTTTGTATAACATCTTGGAGCATGCACCTTTGCGTTGTGTTAATTCTGTAAGTTATAACAAATTTAGAATTTCAACAACATGAAGTCAAATTTCATAATTTAGCAATTTGTTTACAGAATGAATAGCTCTGAATGAGTATACACCCCAGCCATTTGGAATAAATAGCTCGTGCTATCATTATATCACAAATTCGGTAAGCTGTGTTTTACTGCGAACTAATAGCCCATTGAAATGATATTAAATTTGGAATTGGGCAGCCGATTAAATAGATCAAGATCTTTTTTGATGATCGAGGTTGAATTTATTCCCTTGCAAAAAAAAAAACAGTATTAAAGATATAACGTTTTTGGTCTCAGAACCAAGCAGTCTAGGACTTCCCTCAAAACACTTTTAAATTAAACTCGAAAGTCTTCACTATGCACAAGGGGTATCTAAGTAACTTATTTAACATGTTACAAAGAATGTTAAGGAAGGTCAAAAATGCAAATATTCAAGCTCCAAAATTCGAATCGAGGAAAAATATTATGTTTGAAATACTTCCTTTAAGCTCGGAAAGCCTGACTTTGCAAGTAGTTTTAAAAACAACATTCTTGAAATGCGTTTGCTCATATTTGAATTTGCTCGGCGAAGTTACAAGTTGATTTTCAAGACAAGTGAAACAGAGTATAAACTAAAAACAAAAATTCTGATTTCTGAAAACATTTTATATAGAATCTACGTGGTTTATAGTTTAGTTTAGTTTAGTTATAGTTTAACCGAAATATTATCCATAAAATGGGATATTACAAGCTAATTTTTGAAACTGTTTTGCAATATTATTGTTATCAGGACCTGAACGTGTCAATCAACTTGGTGGTGTTTACGTCAACGGTAAGCCCCTCCCACGTGAGATCCGCCTCCAAATACTTCAGCTGGCGCAGATGGGTGTCCGTCCATGTGAGATAAGCCAGCAGTTACGAGTCACTCATGGTTGTATCAGCAAGCTATTGGCTAAGTTCTCTCGTACTGGAACCATTGATCCCGACATGAAGACAAAGAAAAATGGAAAACTGCATCTTTCGAATACAGAGCAAGGTGAAGGAGAAAAACGTGCGAGGTGAGTTTGGCCCGGCCCTTGCTTCAGTCTTTCATGTTTATCTTTGGAAGGTTCATTCTTCTTTCTGGTCTCATAACAAAGTTGCTGGATGTTGTTTTGAACAGTGCGTCGGTAATTGGCCCTATTATCTTTCGTGTGAACAACAAGTTTTTAAAATTCTTATTATATATTGTCCCTAAACTAAAAATAAAATGGTAAGGGAATATTTTTTTTCTTTTTGCTTCTTCAGTAGCCGCTTATAAACTTATAACTTAATAAAATCTAATTATTTGAAAACTAAGTACTTTTTCTTTAGAAATGTATTTTTGTAAAGTAAGGAACTATATTTTTTGAAAGCTGTAATTCTTTCTGCGCTGCTAGCTGAATAATTAAACTTCCAAGAAAGACGGTTTAGAATTTTTTTTCTGCTTCTATCTTATATTTGAAAAAATGTCTCACTCTATGTCTGTTTGTTCACCAGCGAGGCTGTGTTTCGATCCATCCCACATGATCTTCGAGATTTCTTAATGCTTCCTGGTAGCTCTTCTTCATCTGATAAGCAAATATCTGGGTCTAATTGCTCAGAGACCAGCTCTCAGAAAATGTGTAAGGATGGAGAATTTGAAAAAAGATCAATGAAACAGGAATCAGAACCGGACACTGAATTAGAAAATAGAGCAGAGCCGTGGGTAGATATTGAGAGTGACTGGGTAGCAGAAGACCGCAGGGCGCCAACTGCAGAAGAAAAGAACCGGTTAAGGCCTGGGAACGAGAAAGGTGAGCAGATTACAACGTTTTTCGTCGACTATAACATAAAAAAATTCATTGGAAATTAAGTTAAGAACTATAATACATTTAATATAGGAAATTTCGCGATGCTAGGCTCAGGTTAAGTAATTCAAAGTGCTCTCTAAATGTCTTGACTACTGTTGTCTCAGACGGTCGTTTTAATCTAATATGAAATCTAAAAGACAGCATAGCAAAACATATTAAAATCATAGCCCTATTTCCTTTAAACCATTTTCTAGGCCTTATCGACTTTAGCTCATACCTCTAAGGGAGTTGGGTGGGGAAAAACAAGAGAATCGACTGCCGTAAAATGCTCCGACTTCGAGTATTCGTAAGGAGAATGTGTGGCTGGCGAACCAGACCAGCATACTCGTTCCTTTTTTTCTCTGACGAAGGGTTAAGGCATGAAGCGTTAGTGTTCTATAATCAACCTTACGGTAAGGAACACACTACACCAAATTTTGTTGATAAATCGTGACTTACTCTCTGACTGAACTATAGGTCTTCCAGTCTATATCTTAAACTCAAGCTGGTACTTTCGATAGCCGCTTTAATGAAGTCACTCCCCAAGACTCTCCGGCTAACTTAAATCGTGTCAAATTAACTTAAAGCACCTAAGCAAAGACTGAATTGAATAAAAATCTGATATCTTTTCGTTTTTCTTAGATCCAAAAGAGCCGACGACTTGTGTTTATACGGGTTATGACGGACGCGTGTTCTTCACCGGCTCAGTACCAAAGAGACGGCACAGAACAAAGTTTACGACACAGCAACTTCGTATATTGGACTTGGAGTTTGCTCGCAGCCCCTACATTAGCGAGTGGAAACGAAAGGAACTGGCTGAGGAACTGGGACTACCTGAGGCCAGAATACAGGTAATTTAAGATAATAATGACAATATCAATAATAATATCAATAAATACTACTACTAATACAACTACTACTGCAACTACTACTACTACTACTACTACTGATGCTGTTGCTACTACTACTACTATTGCTACTTCTACTACTACTACCATTACTGCTGCTGCTACTACTACTACTACTACTACTACTACTACTACTACTACTACTACTACTACTACTACTACTAC
>JAOBYE010674962.1:0-11699 GCA_025403585.1 Parazoanthus swiftii
TGAGAATTAGGGCATGGATACGTGTTTCGACTAGAATCAAGCTATAGTCATGGGCATTACCAAGTGGTTGAATCCCTGGTAGAGCATGCAGTGCTTGTGTGAGTACCCTTGCAACATGTCGTTATTTAGTAACAAGACTTGTAGCGTGTCACTGGAAAAGACATGTGGTCAGAAAACAACACAGCAGCGCGGGTTTCCCTCACTAAAACCGTTCAGTTTCGTTCTAGATGGAAGCTTCGCCATCTGCCAAAACTATTTGTCAGTTAATCAGCTAAACTTAAGTTTTGCCTGCATATATGGATGAAAAACAGTTAGTATTGTTTATCACCTCGAGAAACATCAATTCAAGTATGATAGTTCATCAAACCAAAAGCTGAAATTGTCGGAAACCGACTTATGACAAGAATAGAATAAACTAAAAACACGTATAAGTTTTTTTTATTCTCATTGTTTTCATAACCTTCATCGTTCAAACCTACGCTTCACTTGAATCTTTCATTTGAATTTGCGATGATACGATAACCATACTAGAATATTTACCTTTCCATTTAGCCTCCAGCAATTTGATAGATGATACCTTTTCTTTCGGTGAATTACAGTGATAGAAACTAAAATTTGTTTTCCCGGAACTCCCTTTTGCAAACTCATCAAAATAGACGTAGTGAATGAACGACGACTGTTTTAAGGGAGCTTTTACTTAGTAAAGTATCATACTCTTTTTGACTTAAGGGTTCACTGCCATTTTATGCAAATTGACATTTAGCTATTTTAGGGTCTCAAAGAGTTGCGCATTAAGCCAAGTGTATCGTTGCAGTGCGTGAACATGTCGAATCAGGCAAATGGACCAGGAACTGACTGGAGCTTTTCGCTCAATTTGTGGATTATTCGCTCGCAGGTGTAAGCGAAGGCGACACTTTGAGAATCTATTAAGCTCAATTGCCTTACTTTAGTTAGGCGGATAACTCAATAGCATCGCAGTCTATAGGTAGTTTTAATTATCAAGAAACCTCTCTGATATTGGTTTTGGCCACGGAGAGCTGTATTTTGCCCCGAAGGCCTGTGGGGCGGAAAGTTTTAGACCTCTATAATAGCATATTTTAATTCTGCTGACACCATTAAACGCATTCATTGCCGATATCCGCTGGCAAATGAAACCAGGCAAGACAATATAAAATCAATCGGTGAAATGCACACATCTTGTTGATACGGGGAAGGATGTCTGGCAGTGCCATCATGAACCAAGCTTATATCATATAATTATTCTAGATCTTTTTGAAACTCAATCTTGACGCAAGAATAAACTCCTAAATTATCTGTTCGTGCCACTTCATATTGGGCTCTCAGAGAAATACACTGTCACTTTTGATCAGCATCCGATAGTACAATGTACGTGATCCGGCGCATGCATAGTACTCATTTCTGGGCATATTTTTAGAATGAAACAGGAACGAAAACAATTGCCAAGAAATTTTGACAAAAAAGTTTTAAAGGAAGTTTGCTTTTCTTTAACTGCCATCCGCTGAGCGGTACAACTGAATAGCCTTAATTTTATAGTAAACTCATAATTCTCTGAAAAATGTAGGTTATTAAATAAGTTTGAAAAAAATTATCAATTCTTGTACTAACAATTTGGGACATAAATCACAAGTTATAGGTCCTTTCATATCTCGAAGTGTTCAACAAACACAATTATATTGCAGTATAGATATTTCTAAAAAACGTCATGCACTAGAGTATAGAGTTACGTGTCAGTTTCAAAATTTTCGTTTTATTTGACCTTGTAACTATATAAGCTTGAAAAATAGTCCCGGCAACGATTGAAAAGAAAAATAACACATGTTTCTTACCTAGCTGGTTGGAAACTACTTCTTAAAAATATTTGAGATATACGTATTTTACTGATATTGAGACTACAAGTAAAGGGAACTGTAATACTTGAGGATTGTTTTATAGGAGGGTATCAGTTTCCTCATTTACATCATTATCACCTACTCGAGAGACCAAAACAAAATTTACGAGCAATAACGACACTGTAGATTCTATCTGTATTGAAAGCCACCACTACATGGTGTGTTTGTGTTCGGTGAAAATGTCATCACATAAAATAAATTTATCCGTCTTATACAGTATTATTTTTGTGATGTTGACTGCATTTTCTATTTCACATCACGTGTTTTCGTTTATGGACTTCGCTCAGTACGCATATTACTTATATTGGATCATTTTCCTTTGGGCGAGTACCAGTTTCGTTTCTTCATTGTTTGGTATTCTGTTTTCGTTATCTTGTGGTACATTTGTCATCATATGTACTGCTTTTTTCTTTATGTGGTCGTTTTAAGTTGCATTTTTCTTTATGTGGTCCATTTTTCGTTACGAGGTGCATTTTTCGTTATGAGTTGCAATCTTAATGTGGTGTGTTTTTGGTTATAATGAAGTGCACTTTTCCTTCAGATAATAACTTTTCTGCCGTCTTGGAAAACAATGTGAGGGGAGGGGGAGGGGGGCAGTTATACCACACTTCATAGTTTGTAGATACGAATGTATATACAGGTGACCGAAACAAACTTGGTGAACCTGAACTGAAGGAGAATAAAGGAAGCACATATAACGCTGTGGCAAATATAGCGCGGTTGATTGCATAATTTTAGGAAGACAGAAGTTACTGATATTGATTATCGGACTACCTGATGAACAAACAGGGGAAAAAATTCTGAAGTTTTTGTTTCTAACTGACGGCTGAAAAGGTCATTGTCTTGAGTGCTTGACCGAAAAAATTCCAGCGCTGTCAAAGTGATTTCTTTAACAAATTGTTTAAAGGCTATCGACTATTACCCACAATACCTTGCATTTTGATTACTTGATTAGTGACCAAAACTAAATAAAGTGGATATCTTTAGTATTACTGTAGTCCATCACGGACTACCAATATGATATTAGTAGTTAAAAGACGATGATTCTGTTCGCAGAGCTTACGCCACTGAGGTGATTGATTTTGACTCAGTAGTTTTAGTCACGCTTGCCCGGCCATCTTGAAATGTGACGAAACTGGTTGCAGTACCAGGCCACCCTCGTTCACCATCAGTTGTATTTGCCAAGAGCGGAGCCTGGCACTGCAGCCAACTGACGTCTGCTTCACAACATGGCGGCCCGTGACTCAGACCAAATCGTTTCGCGTCAGCTGTGTTAACTGAACTGCCGATACGGATTAAGGCAATAATACTAGAATTAACCAGGTGGTTATGCAAGGGCTGCCGGGTCTTGGTTTTTATTTTTTTTGATATATACGCTTTTCATATGCGAATTCCACGTGGAAACTGCAACAAAGAAGGACAAAAACCCTCAATGATGACAGAAATATGTTTCGCTGCTTCACTCCGTTCGACAGCAACTAAAACTTATTTGAAACTAAAAGGGTTTCGTTGGATTTTTTACTATGGCTATTGGGTGAGCGCGGATCCGTAAAAATGAAAGTTGAAGCTTTAGCTGTATTGGTTGTTATTATTATTATTACTATTATACTATTATACTATTATACTATTATTATTATTATTATTATTATTATATTTATTATTATTATTATTATTATTATTATTATTATTATTATGGTTATTATTACTATTATTGTAACTAAAATAGTATGACAGTTGTGCATGCATTATTTTACATATCTTTCAGCGGGCAATGATTCTCAAAATGATTTCTTGAAAATGAAAGCTCTGGAAACGAGAAGTAGCTGTGCAAGCATGGAAACGAACTGAAACATTGAGTTTCATGGTTCAATCATTCTATGTGACGATACGTAGCGCCGTGATAGACCTTACTCATATTCGAAATCGCGCACGGTACTAGAATTCGCTCAGCGGCGAGTGCGCCAATTTAAATACTGCGAATTATAATCCGAGCGAAAAGCTCTGTGGTGTGATATAAGACACTTATCGTTAATAATGCAAACCAGTTGATGAGAACCTTATATACACTAATTTTATTAGTTCTTGTTGGTATTTTGAACTAACGCTTACTGAGATCATGAATTCTATTTACATTACATAGTTTTGAAAGGCATATTTTGAGGGCCACCTAATCGCTTTTTGATTAAGTTTTGAAAAATATTGTAGTATTCGTTGATAAACGAACACTCATTATAAATGCGTTAACCGTTAATCAGCTCTATCCAACAAACTAAGGATAGCGAACACGAACGTTACTTGCGCGAATTTAAAGCTGCGCGAATAAGTCTTAACAAGGTGCGCAAAATTAAATCGCGCGAATTTGAAGCTAAACGAGAATGAGTACGACGCGAATTTTAATACAAGTAAGGTAAATTATTTTGTAAACAGTGGAGCATTATAATTTTTTTAGTGGTGCTCTGGCTACCAGCCTTCAAGCGACCACCTGTTTGAATGAATCTGGGAGTTCGGGTCTTATCAATATTCTTGCTAATAACATCATGTTCATATATTGAAACTGTTTTTCAAATATTTCACAATATAAAAAAGAGCAAATCTTTTTAGTTATATTAACTGATTATGATTGCAGGAGATTTTCTTTGTTCTGTGTTCAGCATGGGCCTTGTTCGGCGGAGTTGCCATTTTGTTTGGCGTAGAAATAAACTCGCATAACGTGAAAGCGTTTCTTTTTTATAAAAGTTTGTGTTTGGCGATAAATAGCATAAGTTCGCACATTTAGAGGTATAGAGCTGACAACGATGATTCACAGTAACTTTAATCCATGGAGTTTTCAAGATTTTCTCAGATGGTTTTTTGGCTGTATAGAATTTAAAAACATTCAATGTGACAAGCCCGTACCTTGGTCAAATGAGCGTTATAAATAAATTATAATAATTATCGAACACGCTGTCTGTCTGCAAGCTGCAAGCCATTTCACTAATTTTGAAAATGACATACAGTACATCCATTACTGATTTGATATAAGAAGGTGATAAACATGGCTTTTAATTCGACGACGTATGCTTTTTTTCTTGCCCGGTTACATAGGTAGAGTAGAAGCGTGTAATTTCGCGGATACCTTTGTTAAATTTTAGAAACATTTTTACAATCAACTGGTAGTGTTCCCGCTAACTTAAAGTCCGCTTTTAGGCGGCCAAAGCCTGTTGGCAATTTTAACCAGTCGCCAGCTTTTTATCTAATTTATGAGAAAAAAAACATCCCCTGAATAATTTGTAATGACAGCCATTTATTCAGCTATACATGACATAATCATGCAGCCTCAAGCAATAATAGCCCAGTCGACAGAAATGGACCCATTCTGTTTTGTCTACAAAGTTACGTCAAAATTTTCAATGTCTTTAATCTTGCTAGCAATAGGACGTAACCTCCATCAAAACATAATTAGCTTAAAAGAGCAGAGGGAAATTGAGGAAACTGTTGGCTTTCCTGTTGATCAAGTGATCACCTCTCTCAAACTAGAAAGCCACGTTTCTAAAAGTTCTTATCTTGTGTTTACAAACAAACGCTGCAAAAGTGTATCAAGGCGAAGAGTCTTTTTCTCTGCCAGTCAGCCTACCGTTTACTCGGCAACTTTGGAGCAACTTTGTATTCCGAACAACTTATTGAAATACTGAGATAAAAGTCTTTAATCAAACTGAAACAAATAAATAAGATAAAACAACATTTTGACCGAAAAGTGCATCGATTAAAAGTCGATTTTTTATAACTATCGCTTTTCGAAATGATTGAATGTCATTTTAAAGTGCTGCATGGCCTGAAGCACAGTTACTCTCATCTTTCCGTAAAAGAAATGCCACGATGCCACCGCTTTACTCTAATTAAAAAATTACCAAGCATTTTGCATACAAATGTTAGTTGTTCTGTGCGTACGTGTTATGGCTGCTATAAACTCCACAATCTCTCTTCAAGACATTCATACAAATATAACGCCAGTCGAAAAGTGAACAAAGTCATAAAAAGCCACTATAACTTAAGGTAAGACTTTAAAAAAGAAAATTTTGATGCTACCACATTTTGCGTCAATTGATTTCTTTCTGTGAATTTGCATAGAGCTCGAGTATTGCAAAGACCGCGAGGCAACTTTCATATACTGACAAGAAATTGTGCAAAACGTAGGCATGACTTGTAAGATCTTCAATATCACACCCCGTATGGAAATCAACCTTTTTTTATAAACAAAAAAAAGTTATGTCTAGCGTGTTGAAATGACGATGTTTGTCTGTGTGTATGAAACACCGCGGTAGCAGCACCGCCCCATTTCTTGACAAGATTACTGAAGGCAGTCAGAGCACAACCCATAACTCAGAACACAACCCGTAACTCTGTCACAGAACCAGCACGGAACTCAAAACTTTAGTAAGAAAGTTCTTACCTAGCCTATGAGGCCGTTGCAATCCGAAACCCCACAAGCGAATTTGGACGTTTGCCAATCGCACATTCTTACTTTGAACTTAAAAAAGCCTCGACTTGGTCCGTTCTAATATCAGCAGGGGATCAGGACGCCTATGGAGCACTAACACAGACTTACTCTACTGAAACATAATGTTATGTATCGCTGTGAATCAAAACTGCATGCGTTTTACACTGTACGCATTTGTACCGATGCAAAAATGCGCTGGTTATAATGATCTATATACAAGGTTTTGGTTACAGTACACCCTGCTTTCCGTACGAACGTTGGTCTGCTCAACTGTACAATATTTTGAACTGATAGAACCAGATTGACTGATTTACGGATTGGCTCATGTAAACGCCTTAAAAGCCCTTTTTTGTACCGACTGTGCGGCTTTTAATGTCTCATTCAGGGCGAAAGGAAAACATGACCTAAATGTATCCTTCTTCATAAAAAAATGATATTAGAAGTAAAACTTTTAACTTTCTTACGTCTCAGAGACGGAACGATTTATTTTTAAAAAAAAACATAGTTAAGAAATGTGTAAGTGTAACTTAAATAACACAATTTTTTTCCTCGGCTACAAAAAGACAATTACAAAGGCCGTAGATGTCGGTGAAAGCGCATTATTTAAATTTTCAAGTCATTAAAATGACACAAGGATATTCATGGTCTAGATAACACAGCAACAGGCATTTTTTGAAAAAAATTCATATAAATACAACAAGTGTCCATAACGTTCTACTCGTAATCCGACAACAAGGCTGCTTGGAATTGTCTGAGACCATTTATTATCGATTCTAACGCTATAATTAAACACCAAAACGGAGCTATTGTTGCATTATTTTGCCAAGAAACCTACAGTCAAAAAGTATTTACACAAGCTAACGATATCAAAAATTTTGTACGCAATGTGATCTTATACTCCAAAAGCACGCGGTTAGTTTTTTTTTGCTTATATTAGATCCAAAATTTCTCACTCAGTTTTATTTGGAAAATTTAGGGCTACAACCACAGCATTACCTACGGAGAAAAGCATTAAGCCATTGTTGCGACTGCCAAATGGCAAAATAACTCTAACGTATCCTTGTCGACAGAAAATTTACCAGTTCTAGAAATATAACAAAACTCCTTACAAACGTTAAAACATACTGATGTCTCACGGATGGAGTTGTCTGTTTTTTCAATATGCGATTAAGGATCTGTGCTGGAGAAACACTTTCTTAAATATAAAAGGACAATAATTTAAGGGCAAATAGGTGTACATGGAAACCGCCTCTCTGCTGCTGTGGCTGTAACAATGAAAGCATGTTATGTAAATTATTAAATAAATTGAAACAACACTTCAATATTCCTGGTCTAAGAAGCCGATCTTCCAGCAAAGTGTGATTTTATTTAGAATCTCACCCCTCGTAACTAAATAGTACCTGTTACCATAATATTTTACTCAGTAGGTCGCAGTGACATCTGATTAGACAACGAGGTAGACAACTTAACAACTGTCTGAGAACATGTATTACCAATTCTAATACTATAATTAATCACCTGTACTATTGTTGCATATTTTTGCTAGAACTGTTTTCACTATTGCCAGAGGGTAATTGGATGTTGAGCAAATCAAGAACAGTAAAATATAACAATTAATTTATTTTTTTGTATTATCACTTTGCCTCATCTAGGACGTTCAGAAAGTGCGGTTTATGAATTTTGTGTGTTCGAGTTGTGTGTGGTTGAATAAATAACGGCTTTTCTGTACTTTATTGTCGATTTTGTTTCCAAAAGCTTTTGAATCTCAGTTCCCTCAGGGGACAGTTCTAGCTTAACTTAGATTACATCCAATAGCTCTGTCCTATGTGCAGTCTTTATAATAGTCCTAATCTTATGCAAACTTCCAGACACTAGGTACAATTAAAACAAAAGTGTAGTCTGGCTATTAATAACAATCGTACAAAAAAATGTTTATCTGTCGTTTACTAATATTTTCTTGAAGATTGTTTTCAATTTCTTATCGGGCGTATACATTAATCAGTATTAACTTTTTCACAGAGAGCATGCTGAAGGTAAAGGGAGATGGTGCTATCTTTAAAGTCAAAGTTTCCTACTGTTAATGTCACATGACCCTTGGACCATCAGACTTAGCCAGTTTCAGACATGTTCAAGGCAAGTTACGAAACACTCACCAAAGGCAAAGCGGTAGACTAAAGAGTTAGCAAACGACACCATGTACCATCCAGTTTACCAATTAAGTCACACAGCTTCATATTCTAAACAGCAGCCATTGCGGCCAAGAAATACAGTCGCTACCTTCAATGATGAGGCTGTTTCGCAACAAAGTGCAAGTGGATCGTTAATGCATCAAGGGACGATGAGAAACGAAGGTCCTAAAACCTCAGGACATTCCACACAGTTCCAAGATGAGCTCAAAAAGTTTACAAGTAAAGTAGTAGGTCTGGAAAAACACGCCCCTGCTCCAATGGACACAGGTGAGAGACAAGCTGGCTTTGTAATGGAGGCAAATCAACCCATGGCACAGCTTAAAACTTCGCCTACCCCAATCTTCAACCGTGTGCGCACAAGACCAAGCTGGCACCCTAAACCTAATGTAAAAGAAATTAATGCATGTAATTTTCCCTGGGTAAGACGGAAGTCCTCGACTGACGATTCAGTAGATCAGATATGTGTGGAACGAGTTTATTTTGCAGCAGACCAAAGCAATTCACTAGAAAACTCCCATGTGAATACTTCGCATTTGATTGAGCAATGCACGGAGGACGACTCTTTATCTCAGGTAGATGGATCAACTGATCGTTCCAGAAAACCAATTGAAGACGACAGTCAGTTAGTTGAGACAAACGGAAATATGTTTTTAAGTAAAAGCTCAGAATTGGGTCGATCGGGCTTGTTTTACGATGTAGCAAAAACAAGACTCCACTCACTAGATGGCAATACTATGAAAGTACGGCCCGTTAATCGAGACCCATGTCCGTTTACAAAAGACACAGATAAAAACAAGATGAGTAACGCGTTGAACCAGGACAATCACACAAATTGTAACGCGTTTCCTAACACCAGTCGGCCGATGGACAAACAAGTTAGTTCAAGCAATCCTTTTCCACCGACAGACACTGCTTACATTAGACGTGACACTTCGGAATGTATAAGTATGGTTGATAGTTATGTTCCATTTAATGAGCATGAAACCAGGTATCAGTTTGAGAGGAATGCTGTATGGCCTGTTTCCAGTGCACCATACACACAACATACGAAACTTGTTCCGGAATCCACAAAAAGGAGGAGTAGGTCTACCAACACATTTCTTAAAAGAACCAATGATTATAATCTTAGGTACAATAATATAGAAGCCCACACTGACCCACAGTTCCGAGCTATGCCAGTCTATCCCAAACAAAATTACGGCTACGCGTACGTCCGCCATGTGTCGTTTCCGATGTCTACTCAAGATCAAAGAATCTTTGACAACAAACGAGAAATACAAGGTTACAGACATATAAATGGGATTGTGCCTGCTACCCACCAACAACCAAATTATTTACGTAAGTCAAGCGAGTCGACAGGACTTCGGTTTCACCCTTACAGTAACCAACGCCCATGGCCAGGTGAGATGGAATTCTGTCGCCAACAGACTCCTAGGCCCTCAACACAACATCCGATACAGTACTGGCTTCAGACTGATCATTCTTTATCTGCGGCAGGACAGTTCGATATGCACGAAAAACAATTAGATTCAATTCGAATAGCTGATTCAACTACCGATTACTCTATTTTGCATTCACATGACGTGACAGAATCCTCCGAGAATGAAATGGTGACGCCACCAAGAAATAGTAACAGCTATTCCAACGGATATTTTGTTCAGTCATCTTCACAAGCGAATCTCCACTGCCACTTTGCCGTAAACGAGGAAGCTACGGCGAGTGAAATTGCTTGCGTTAGAAGTCATGCAAACAAATTCGAAAATACAAAGGAAAAGAAAACTGAGATGAAAAACTCTCGAAAACAAAGTCTGACAAGCATTCGTCCTTGCTTGCTGGACAGCTCGCAAGTTGAACCCTTGACAAAGGAAACAGAAACTCCGAGAGAATTCCACCAACCATTCATCTCTCAGAGGTTCGTTCAGATAGAAAGGAATGAACAGCACGATTGCTTACACAAACCTGAAAAAGTAGACGCCAACATTCAAGTTATGTTATCAAGCGCATGCGTGAAAAGGAGCAAAAGAGCAGTAAAACAAGTTTCACAAGAGACGCAAACCAGTTTTTTAACACCTGACGTTAGACTGTCCGTTAGTAACAACGAAAACATCTCAAGAGTGAGTCGTCTGATTCAGGACATAAATAATAACACCATCAATCAAAACTATCAAACTGCTGCCTCGACAAAACGCAAGGCAGACGGCAGCTCCGAAGCCGCGGATGCGGTGAAGAAAAAACGCAAGCCCAGGAAAAGTGTTCCCGCTAACCAAGGTAATCATAAGTACTGTAGTCGCGTGGACACGTCGGGATAACAACCATGCTTATGCCAGTTAGAGGAAAATAAAAACGCTGGCAAAATGTCTAAAATTAGCGCCTTGAAATCCAAGTTTTTACAGCAAAATTTCGTATTTATTTTTGTCCAAAAATATTATGCTAATTAATCTTGTTTAGTGTTAGTGCTTGCCCGTGCTAGTTTTAGCGTTGTTCAGTGTTAGTGTTAGTGCCATTTAGCTTAAGTGTAGACTTAAATTACCGTAGATTGTTTAGTTTCAGTCAATGTTAGTGCTAAGGTTGTTTAGTGCCAGTTAGTGTAAGTGTTAACTTAGATTACCGTAGATTGTTTAGTATCAGTCAGTAATCAGTGTTGCTAAGTGTTAGTGTCGGTTAGCCAGGTACCCTGTCGTCTCCTTTCTGCCGCGTTGCGGCTGCCATTTTCTTCCGTTTTTGAGGGACTAGGAGAGGCGAGCGTGAAAAAAGGCAAAAAAGAAAAAAGACGCCTGGGTACCTGGCTAAGTGTTGGTCAGTGTAGAAAAATAGTTAGTGTTAATGTTGTTTAGTGTTAGTGCCAGTTAGTGTAAGTGTTAACTTAAGATTGACGTTACTGTAGTTTGTTTTAGTGTTAGTCAGTGATAGTAATAGTGTTAGCGTTGTTTAGTGTTGGTGTAAGTGCTATAGTTAATATAAATGTTAATGTTAATGTTAATGTTAGTGTCTGGTGTTATTGTTAAGTCAGTGTTAGTGTCAGTTAGTGTAAATTTTAAAGTTAATGTCATAGGTGACAAATTACTCCTTATTATGACCTTAATTTTGGCGCGAAATTTTAGCGTTAATTTATAATTTCACATG
>JAOBYE010675184.1:0-11698 GCA_025403585.1 Parazoanthus swiftii
AATATCTTGAAGGCCACAGGGCAAAAGATCTTCACGAAGTGACAGGAAACTGAAAACTGATTCTACCAATAATTTAAACCTTTAGAACGTCGTTCCAATGCTGTTGCCGCCCCGGACGATTTCACCGTTTCACCATTTCGTCATCAGACATCGATTCTCGAAAAAAGCTTAAGTATTGTGGCACTCATTGAGAATACAGACAAATTTACTGTACAAGGGAAACTGAAAAATGTCACCGACACGTTAAGCTATGAAAGCTCATTTCCACGACAAAAAAGAACCTAATTTTGACCTAGTACAAAGGGGCGAATTCCAATCGCTCCAAATCCTGAAGATTAACCAGACTACACCAGACGGCAAAGGTGTGTCTGCGGCTGTCTTTGTCAAAACTGTAGTTGAAAGATCCAAAAATATCCTTTTCAGATGGAGCACTGTTCATTTATTGTTTTGTTAGTCAAATGAGTTAGCAGTCATTGAGTGAATGAAAAAAAATCCGGTTTAGAGTTAGGATATTGTACGTGTATCTAAAAATTCTCTTATACCCATTAAGTGTGTCTTGTAACACTGCTCACCATATATTCATTGATTTATTGCTCTCGTGAAATCAACACATCTCCTTCCAATCTGCCGACAATTGTGGCGTCCCAGTCGTTTGGTGCACCAACTTTTACCAACAAGAGAGTTTGGGACAACTTTCCCACGTCTAATTTTACACAAATGTCGGCAAAGATCTGAACGTCACCTTTTATTGTTTTAAAACAATTCATTCTTCTCGTAATGGTAAACTCCTTTCTACTATGGGCGTCCTTCTCTGTCCACTGTAATTTCTAACAGTGAAGGAGTATACTAGCTTTCTAATATTGTTTGATCAGCGTACTATCAAAAAATTGTCAACTGACACATTACTTCCTATGGCATGACTTGCTGATTTTATCCAAACTTACGCTTACCGTATCTTTTCGTTGTTTACATTATAAAAGCGAAGCAAATTTATTAAAACTCTTGAGTTTCGGCCGGATTTAGTTTCCACATGGTAGCAAGGGTGGAAACAGACAGAAGAGCTTGTAAGTTAATAGAATACTTATATTGCGCATTGGGGGGAGTCAGGATGGCCAAGTGGTTAGACCCGAGATCGAACCTCTGTCTGAGATATGTCGATCTCCTTCTAACTTCGAGGGTTTTTCTGCGGGTCCCCGGTTTCCCTCTCTTCACAAAATCGACTTTCACGCCAATATCTGTTCAACACAAGCCACTGGCTTGGGAGAATGGGCAACCACTCCCAGAGCAACGACGTTGAATAAAATTTAGATTAGATTTAGATACCGCACCATACTTATGTGTTCAAATACACATTACTTAATACTAATTAATGCAATTTAGATTAAAAGGACACGTTCACGGTTTTGCACATGCGCGAGCTCGGATGACAGCCATTATCTCATAACCAATAGAAACCAAAAAAATACACCCGGGAAGTTCATCCTGACCTCGATCGACCTTAAAAGGATTCTTTCACGATTATGCGCATGCTTACGTTCTCAGAAATTTAATCTGTTACAAAGCCAATTTCTTAGGTTTTACGCACAAACAGTTGATGATCTGAGCGACTTAACGGCCCATTACACTATCTCGTTGCTACGTAACGCGGTTGCCACGCAAGGCAAAAGTTCTGCAGATTTACGTCCGGTTTTGCGACTGACTCTGTTTCGCGCGAGCGTAGCGCTGTCAAAGAATTTTGTTGTTGTCAGTGTTATTTATTTTTTATATGTACTTCAATTTTGAAAACAATTAAATTTTGGTTGTAAATTTTTCTGTGATAAATTTACACATATTTAGTTTGTTTCAAAACTTAAACTAAAGTGTAAACTCTTTCTGATTGCTGACATTTTATTTTTCTAAAACGTCTCTGTAGAACCAAAACTAAAATGAACAAGACGAAAAATAGCAAACAGCAAGCTGAATTAATCACGTTGGAAATTCGCTGGGCTAACATCCAAATCCAGCAGAATTTTGAATTCCAACTGGGAGTAGCCCTGACAAAAAGATGCAGCAACACAGACAGTGACTTTCAGTGAATTTGATTTCGGAATTGTAATTCGGAGGCTGCTGCGCCTCGTGTCCAACACAACACAGAATTCATTTCCGTTTACTAAATCTAACGTCCATACTTTCATTATTCAAAAGCCTATCTCAGATGCGGTGCCCTTTTTAACCTTTTGCACTCTATTGATCACCTTAAAGGCGTTTGTTGGAGAAGCAGGAGAGACTGGAGGCCACCATATTCGCGCTCCAGGAGGAGCATGGGGAAGAGGCCGCGGCAGAGACTGTGTCCGAACTACAGGAGATGACCATCACCCCCACCGACAGAGAGCAACTCAACAAACTCAAAGAGACACTCGTCAAGTAAGAACTTGTGTAGAGATGTTAAACATGGGTCCTGTAGGGAAAGACTTATACCCCCTCTCCTCGTAAGCCTCTATCTTGAGTCCTCAAACTGAGAGTTTACACCTGACAAGGAAGAACATATGTAGAAAAAGCAAACCCGTGTAGTGTTTTGTTTGTTTTCTACCCTCTTCCCCTCGTGAGCTTCTGTTTTGTACCCTTTCCCTTCGTAAGCCTCTATTTCGACTCCTCAAACTTATATCAGTGATCAACAGAGAAACTCTTTTCAAAACATCTATGTCCCATGCAAAACTAAGACAAATTCATAGGAAATTGATGTCTGTTTCTAAGACTTGGCTTTAAAACAACGGGTTTTCGTTTTTAAATTATCAAATTACTTGGTTATCAGTACAATTTTAATGGACATGCATACATTCTAGTTTTACATTTTACCTAACTGGTTTTTATTGATGTTTTCTTAGGTTGGAACAAAGTGAAATTCAAGTGGACGAGACCATATTTATTTTGTCATCCTATATCAACCGCAATTCCTAGTAATAAAACAGAGCTCACTTTAAACTAAATGGCAGAAGTTGTCCGTGGTTTTCTTAAAAACTACGTTATAACAGGTTTCTTCTCTTTAGTAAGTCCCAGTAGATAATAATTCCCCAGCCCTTGCTTTCCATCTGGATTTTTCAGTTGCTGCATGGCAGTTCTCAATCCTAGGTTCCGCCTACAAGATACTTTTAGATCGCAGTCGAATCATCCGATCCGTTTCCATGATTGAGCTAGACATCCTTGCCTTCTCTTTCGCTTGAGACTCCAATCGGTAGTGTCATGTGCAATTTCTTTTTTTTTTGTCTTTCAAAAGTATTGCGTGTTTGATCCATCCAGACCTGCCAAGTTTTGCAGACGTTAAACCCGTCTACATAGTCGGCGATGTATCTTCAGTGACGCTGCTCACTTCAAGTAATGCACGTCCCCATCACTAGTCGCGTTCACTCAAAATTATTGTTTGCTGCTATTTGGTAGCCTGCGCCGCAGACGGCTGCAACGCAGGCTACTATTTGGCAAAATTATGAAAGGTAAATTTGAGGTAAAGTGGTTCAAAATTGATGAAAACGAGGAAAAAGGAGTCAATCGGTGAAAATGTGCGACTATCAGGAGATTTTAGAAAAAGCGGGCGGGATAGAAGCCAAATGAAGGACTTTCAAGCGCGACACTCGGCAGGTCGATCTCCATTCCTTTTAGTGCTCAAAACGACTTCCGGCTATTGGCTCCCGACCTGTTTGCTGCTGCGATATCTCATTCAGAGGGCTGGTCTTCTCCCTCTACTTAGTACCTAGAATACTCCGCTGCTTTAATTTTAAAACGAGTCCGCTCCATGAACTGCTAACATTCGACGAGAAAGTCGTGAAAACGAAGTACACTCTTTGTTTCTATAAGAACTAGTAAATTCTAACATGAGGGTGGCTGTCCTTATATTTTGGCCAATTTTCAGGCTGAATTCTTATTTCAGAAGATCATGGAAACATAGAATAACGCCGGAATAAAGTTTGTAACACTTACTGTAAGTTTATTCTACAAATAAATGTTTTGAATCTCCCAACAGCATTTGTAGCATGTTATTTGAAAATGTGTGTTTTACCCTAGTTCAGTCTGAAAAATTTGTAGGAAGGAATTTTCCTAGAAATGACTTTAAGACATTGGAAAAGGTCAGCCACAGCTGGTTCTTAGCATGTTCTTCATGTTCTTAAATTTTGGCCAAAATCCAGGCTTGTGTTCGTATATAATTGTTTTTATTAAAAAAGAGTGTTTCTTACTTGACTGGTCCCCATCTTGCAGCTGGTGAGTAACGCAGCTGTCTAGCAAGCTATTAAAAAATTATATTATATTGCATGACTTTCCGACCGCCCTGTTTCCGTGTTCCACCATATTTTAGTTTCAGGTGCTCCTAGCAATGTTTGTTTTTATTGAAGTAATGCCATTTTCCCTTGTTTTTTGCTCATAGTATTGCAGCTTTGTTGAAAAAAGACATTGCGTGTGTCACTGCTTAAGTCTACCATGTCGGCATTAATTTTTGTGGATGTCAGAAAGCTATGACGAAGTGTTGTTTTGCCCCTTTCTAGAACCTGCGACCAACCTCGTTCTCCTGCTTTTCTTTTTCCCAATAGCAATGCTAAGCAATAAGTTCTTTCATTAACTTAGATCTCCCTATTCTCCTTCGATTCGCATCCATTCTTCACTCCCTTCCCCTTCCTTTGGGGGGGGGAGGGGTTATAATAGCTTTTACGGTATTTCTGTAGCACAAGCCAATAGTATGACTAATGAGGCAATGCTGGCTCAACTCTGTGCAAAATGTCCCCGGTGGGTGGGGGGTGGTGGAAAGGGTAACGTATCGCAGAACAAACGTCAGATCTGTCTTTGCTACTATTGGTTTTATTCTTGACCCCAAGAACTTTTGTTTTTGTCCTGTTGTTAATTGAAGACTACCTGTATTTATCCACTTCTTGAGAACGATTATCCCAGGGTTGCAAACATGTTCTTCGAATATGGTCCCTTGTACATAAATACACACCTGCACTTCAGGTTCTCTCCCAGTTCACAACATTTATATGCTTCAGTTGCTAAAGGTGTTAGCCAAACCGCTATCAGCGGTTTACATTGATTTCTGTCAGAGACATTAAATCGCACCATCAGTAAACAGCTCACAACATCGAAATTACTTTTCTCTTTTCGAAAGGTGTATGGGCTCTTTTAAGTCCCCAGATAGAAGGTCGAGAGTCTAGACCATTGGTTTAACAGCCCTGTCCATGTAACGTATATCTCATAAACGTGACATAGCAACTTGGGGAAATTTCAGATCTTTCGAAAACAAAATTTAAGCCTTCGAAGTCAATGTCAATTTCAAAACTAAGTTTGTGTCGATGTTAATAAATCTTTTCCCGAGCTGAGTAGCTCATCAGGCCCGTGGTGCTATCCTCAGGTTTCACCGTGCTAAGCAGATGAAAGTTCACAATTTACTTTGGTAGGACCGGTAATCTTTTTTATACAGAGCAGGCAACCTGGGAACGAGCAAATCGAGTAAACTGGTATCTTTGCCCCAACACGGTTTGGTTAAACTCGCGACCTTCGTTAAAGAGCAAGACTTGCTTTGCACTCGACCAGTACACCGCACACGGACTTTGTATATGTCTGAAAAGGAAAGTGATGTATGTTTTAAATGGCTATCAAGCTTTGAAGATTCTAAGATTTTGTCCTGGCTTTCCTCGGTCAAAAACACTGATCCTAATGCCAACTTCCGTAATTGTTTAAAATTAAAACAACTAAGTTGATCCAAACTATGTGGGCAGCGAGTCAAAATAATTAAAAAGTAATAAATTACAAAAGTTTTAAAACATAAGGTCTTACTGATCCAGTCCCGGTTTTTCTGATCCTATCCGATTTTATTAACCAGATTTCGGTTTTACTGATCAAATTCTGTTTTTATAAATTAGTTCCGTCCGTGGACAGGGACGTGAAGCCGTTGGTCTAGTCTCTCGACGTTCTGTCGGGGGACTTAAAAGAACCCACACACTTGTCGATAGGAGTAGGCTAATGCCGGTGTCAACTCCTCTCCTACAACCTCCTAGTATTAGCGTAACTGCTATTCTTTAGGAGTAAAACCAAGAAAGAAAGAAAGAGAATTTTGACCAGTCCGATCCTTGCTTTCATTGGTCTGATCCTCTCTGATCTTGGTTTTAGTGCAATCCTGCCCCAGGTCCCCGGTAGCATGATGACGTCATGACCGTCATGGTGTAAACATGTGTAGCAGTTCTATAGCAACAATTGTAGTGAGAAACCGAATAATTACGAACCAGCATGTAATTATTCTGGTTTGTTGAATCGAGTAGATTAATTTGCAGCTGGTTTGCCACTCAGTTTCATTTAAAAGCTATCGTCGCGCTGATGTTTTGGTCGGATAACTGACTCTTGACTTCGTCGATCGGACCTTTACCGCAGCTTCGAGCAGTCGCTGGGTGTTTGTCGACGAAATGTCGTTTTCATTTTTGTGGTTGCACGAAAAGAAAACATAATTATGATGTTATGACAGCAGTGTCTTGGAGTCAAAGGAATCTTCATCGAGAAGAAGGTTTTACGGCAGACGAAGTAAGAAAATTTCCGCGGATTAGAGTTCCTTCGTGGAACCCGAGCTGGTTGCAGCTCAGCTGAAAATGATGGCAACGAGAAACCCCAAAGTAAAGCCGGCGAAAAGTAAACCGTCAAATCCATCTTCAAGGCCCAGGGAGTCTACATCATCGAAAGAGCAAGGTAACGTAAAGATATTCCATTCATGCTCAAGAGAAAGTTGCTTTGATTGACTAAAAAGGATTAGATTGATTTGTATTTATTATATCTCTACGGAACCGATCGCAAAACTATGTGAGTCACTGAATGTATACATGTACTGTATGATACGATACTTTTTAACGATTAATCTTTTCAGCATTTCAAGAGCTCCGTATTTAAACGTCCTTTGTAATTTAAAATGGTTAACCTTGCTTTTATCGTGCTTATAAGTTGTCAGATATGCTTTTTTTTCATTTCAACCATATATATGCTTGCTACCACTGGCATTGCCAGATTTTAAAATAACCTAAAGTTGAGCATAGTGTACCAAATTTGATGTTTTGTCTTCAAGTCGAGTAGACTTATGAATTGATTTTTGATAATTGCTAGGTAAGCTTTTGCATTTACATACTTTGTATATTATTTTTGAGAGATTTATATAACATAAAAAATTTTGAGGGATAGTTTACCACGATAAAATCCTGAATATACCCCCCTGTCCCCTTAAATGTAAACAGAGCTGCCAACTCACCCATATTTCCCTGGAGTCTCCCAGAATAAGGATTGGCAGACCCATATCTCCAGGATATGTCTTGCCATGGGCTTTCCTCAGATTTTTCTGTTACATATAAAGCAAAGTTGTGCAAAGACCAATCAAAATGAAACACACAAAGTTTTCATCATTTGGCTGAAATAACAATAGATTGATGACCCCGACTATAACCCAACCCTTACAACACTAGTTGGTACGGTATGATGCATAGCTGTCATCTCACCTGCATTGAGCCTCATCACCTGCTCACCTCTTGCGGTACTAAGTCAAAATCACCCAGTTTTTCAATGTTTTCTAAATTAATGTACTAAATTTCTGAGGCAATCAATTTGATAAATGTTATCCCTTTCACCAAAGCATTTCTAGTAGTATTACTATATATACAGTATGTAGTTGATGACTGTTAAAACACAAATTATTATTATACTCTGATGTTTTTCAGCCTGGACAGACACAGACGACACAGAAATGACAAAGGAATCAGACACAACAAAAGAGGTTGGGGAGACCTCTGATAATATGAAGGGTAGTGTGATATCAGTGCAGGAAGCAGATGACTCAAACAAGACTGACATAGTTGAAGAGGAACCTGACATGACTCCATCTAATGCCCCATCCGAGAATGGTGCAGCAGAACCTCCAATGACCACTGACACTGAGGTACTTAATGGTACAGAGAGTGACTCTTTAGCAAGTTTGGAGAGTGCAACAAGAAGAAGAATAAAAAGAAACCAGATTGTCCCTACTGATGGAGAGGACAGTGGTAGACAGACACCTGACAGTGAAGTCAGACGAGGTTTGTTATTTGTGTGTGTGTGGGGGGGGGGGGGGGGCACAACATCATGAAAGGCAAAAAGGTCATTACAAGTCAGAGATTTGTGAATGGGATGTAACCTCCAAAATTTACCATGATAATAAATGATACCAGTTTGTTTTTTTTTAAGTTACTACATTTGACCGAGTAACTAAGTCCCCACCCCCCTGAAGCAATAAATCTTGAAAGTAAAAGTTTTGGGGTACTGTACGCACTTGTGCATGGGTGCTTACATGGTAATTTTTCAAAGATAATTTACACATTAATAATAGCCCTTTTCCAAAATCCCAAGTGATAAATGAAGAGTGATCATGATGAGGAAGTACAAATTAATGAAGCCATAATATTTATTACATGACTGGAGTATAAATCCCCAAAATATAGCTTTCTTCAATTGGTTGGAACTAAAATAGTCCAAAAAATTTCCTGGGGGTATTCCCATATTAAAGTGATAGTGGCCCTTAAATTATTCACACCTTGTCATGCTAATGAATATTAAGATATACCATAAGATTAAATAATTATGTGACATTTTGAGCGATCTCACATAATCTAAATTAGGATGACAAACCCGCAACTGAAAACATTTTATTGCCCGTGTCAGTACAAATCTTGCTATATTCATTTGGTATTTTGTATATTAATTAATATGTACAGATAGAATGTTCACATGCATTTCATTAATAAACCTCATCATTTTTCTAACACTTTGCTTCAGTTGGTTTTTGTGTAGATCAGGATAAGATACATGTTGCAAAGTAAAGCTCAAAATTTTTGCAGATGTTTCTACAGTATTGCCTAATTGCAATTGCACAAGTACCAGTATATCTTTTTTGTACTGTAGATGCTTGGAGTGAAGTTGACGCAGATGAGGAATCCAATGCTGCCTCTAGTCGTCCCGGGTCTGCTCCAGCCTTTAGACAGGCAAGCAGACCAAGGTCGGCTAGACAGCGACCTGTGACAGCAGGTGTGGCCAGAGCAAGAGATACCAGACCTATTGAGAGACCACTTCCAGTCTCTGTTCCTGGACCAGCAGCGTCAAGACCAGACACAAGTGCAAGTGCCAGGCCAATGTCATCTCAGAGTAAACCCCGATCCTCTGCACAGGGTAAACTATCAGAACAGCCTTCCTCAGAACGTTTGGCTATAACCAATGGGGTGAGTTAAGTAAAACACTTAAGGCCAGGGTTCTTGGCTGAAAAACACTCAAAGACATTCTATTGTTGTCAAGTGTCTCAAGATACTTTTTTTGAAAAAAAAAATAGTGTAAGAAGAGGATAACTTAAGGTTTGTACAAGGTGTACAGTCATGTACATGTATTAATGCAGTACTTTGTTTTTTCATAATTTTATAGTTCATGTACTGTTTTTTCAGTTCCAAACAGGTAAATTTAGGGTGGGAGGGTCCAAAAACCTTTAGGAAGATAGAACTGTGGTGTAATTGGAATTAGTGTTTATTTAATTAAAAACTTGTTCAACAGGAAATAGAAGCTTGGTCACCATCCACCACAGCAGACAGGACGAGAGGTTAGTTAAGAATTTTAATTACTAAAATAGTTAGTCAGTTAATTCCTACATAACAAAATTAATATACTACTGAGTAAGTTATATATTAAATATATATTTTAAGGTCAGGATAATTTCCAGGGTGTATTTCCTTGCTTTTTTTGGCTATGAGACAATTGCTGTCATCTGAGCTTGCTCATGTGCAAAGCCGTAAAAGTGCCCTTTTAATAAAACAAGCTTTAATTGGTTACAGATGTTACAAGCCTGTTACATCTTGTACAGAAATATTATTTACACTTGTGCAATTAATATTTTATTATAACTGTTTGTAAATACATACTTTAATATGCACATTTCAGAAAGTGCAGCTGCATGCTTTGTTTCTGTGGTGCATTTTCAAACAGAAGAATATATACTAGATAGATATGTCAAAACATAAGAAATTTCATGTACAAGAGGATGATAAAACAAGGTTTATACGGAAGCCATAATTACATCAAACACACATGGTGTTTCCAATTTGAATTGTTTGTTTTGTGCTGCTCTCAACAGAAAGTTTGTCCAGTCGTAACAGTGAGCTGTTGGCTCCTCCCACACTCTCAGGAGAACAGAATGCATACATTCCTTATGTCTTCGCAAAAGATTGTATCCAAAAGGTAATGGCTTATTCTATTCTGTATTTAATTTATTGTGATAAAATGATTTCAAAAACAATCAAATTGGGATGAAACTAAATAAAACTTAAGTAAAAGTACCTGAGTGAACTAAGTATATCTGCCAAGTGCTTAAGGTTATTGTTTTGGAGTCACTTTAATCTGAAATTGGACAAATGTTGCTTTTGGACAAAACTGTCGATCAGCTTTGAACAGTCAGAGCTAGCCAGAGAATAGGTTTACAACAGGTTTAGTGTCAGATCTGAAATTGGTTAGGCAAATTAGCAATTTTAATCTAAAAATAGGTATTGTAAGGGTTTTGTAAGGCATTCTATACAGTCCCATTAAAACAAATGAGTGCTCCCTCCCCCTGAGAATCATTCACAGGTTTTTCCCTTTCACATGAATTCCCTTACTTTTTCTTAAGAAACCCTTTAACTTCTGTTCCAGGTTATGGATGACATGAAGCGGATGAAGGCAAGCCATGTCAAGGTTGTAGATCGAATCCAGGAGCATTATAAACACATTGATGATGATGTACAGGTAAAAACAATAAAGATGATGACAATGATAAATTATGTTTCAATAACACTTAAGACTTACATGTAAGAGTATCATGGAGAAACCATGCATGACATGGAGTGGATTAGCCTGCATTAAGCAGTGCTTGCCGTTTGAGGCGAGCGATCGCTCTCGCTCACCATCGCTCGAGCAAAATTGACCCGAGGAGAGTGATAAATCAATCACCTTGTCTTAAAAAAACCGCTCACCTCATCGGAAAAAAAATGCAAGTTTCCTTTCGAGATTTGAATCGAGTGAGAAGTACACAACACTAATGGTTTCATCCACATCTGATGGAGCCTCAGTCAACACTGGACTCTATAATGGCCTGCTGACCAGGTTAAAGAATGATGGAAGGCCGTGGCTGGTCACCATCCACTGTGTATCGCATCGTGTCGAGCTGGCCGTGAAACACTCTCTTTTGAAAGAAGAGAGGTTTTGGATTAGCTCGGCTGCTCAGCAACTGGCCTGTACTGATTCAAGCCCTTGAGAATGCCATAGAATTGCCTAGTACAAGAAACATCCGGCCTAAACTCACCAAGTATTTGAAGAAGCTCAAGGATTACACATTCCTGTTTACCTGTGGGCTGATGAAGCAGATCCTGGACAACATATCCAAGCTCTCACTTCTTTGAAATCAAGGTGTTCGACATTCTACCTGCTGCTGAAAAAACGAAGATGAGGAATGAAGATGTGTTGGAGGATGACACGGCCAGTTACTTGAAGGCTGAATGCAATGTGGAACGTGTTACCAATGGTGATGAAGCCACAATGCACTGCAGTGTTCCAAAGAAGGGGCATATGAGAAGGAGGGAGGAGAATCGTGAATTTGTCACTTTGCCCTGCAGTGGAATGAAGAGGGTAGGAACTGCAGCAACTGTAACTCACCAATTGAAAGCAA
>JAOBYE010675295.1:0-11698 GCA_025403585.1 Parazoanthus swiftii
TCTGATTGGCTGAACGTGACAGCGCTTTCCGTTCTGATTGGCTCAGGCGTTTCCTGTCTGAATCAGGGAAAAAAAAAAGACCCGACGGCCGCGAGTAATAAAGAAGATCCTGGATGGCGATTTGATCGATCGAAGTGTCTCAGCGCTCAAGTTTAGATACTAAAACGTACTTGTGTTGCTTTGGTAAAGAGAAATGAATAATCGACAAAATTTCGGTTTTCAATGGGATATTACTTAAAACAGTGACTATTGTAGAAGGAAAGTACTATAAAGTAAGCATGAGCCGTGAGGCGCGAGATTGTCAATGTCAGGCGTGTGAGTGTGAGAATTGGCTCTGAGGCGTGGGATTTGACAGCTATACTATAGTTAAGATTTTCACAGGTCTCTCCGCTATACTAGTGCCTGTCATTGCACTCTTTTGAAAATTTTGGCTTCGATCTACGGGGAAATGGCATATGTGCTCCAAAAATACGTTCAGTGTTTCCTTGCCCAACTAAAAACACAGACATTGTCTCACATGAAGTTGCAAGTCGATAGTTATGTTGGGATTAAGAATATTCCTTGTTGTCCCGCGTGTCTATTTTTGGGGGTGCGGCTTAATGCAAACTCAAAACGGGGGTCTTGCTAGAGAGCGCGGACTTTAACCGAGATTACGGGTTGCTCTACTCGCAGTTTAGTTCCACTATGTAACTGCAAAACGTTTTTTGAAGGTGTACCTGCTGCATGCTGAGAATCACAAAACCACTGACAAACTCAGCAAACAAAGTTATCTCGTTCGAGTTCCATGCAAAGTCGTGTAAACAAAATGTGATGTTATAACGAAGTAGAGCAATTAGAATCTGATTATAGTTTGGATATTTACATTTTAATTTGCACGAACAATTTTCATGCTAGCTATTGGTCTTCGTTGAGTTTCTGCCGCATTTCCACAGCCGTATCTTCGAGAACTTATGGTGGCCGAGCATTCTTTTGACAGTTTGTGAAAAGCTATCATTCCTGGGGGCATTTGTCAGAAAGATAGTAGCTTTGAATGCTGGCAAGAGAATAGAAAATAATTGAACTTTTTTTTGTTTGAGTTTTCGTGGATTTTGATCGTTTCCACAGCAACACAGAAGTTTCAAAACAACACTAACACGTCCGAGTCAAAATCTGGTCTATAAAAATTGATGAGTTTTTGCATGATTTCAGTTTAGTTCACTGCCCGTTCACCAAGAGGAATATAAAATTAAAATCTGACAGAAGGGATGAGCGGCTCTACCTCGGTGTAAGAATCCACGGCTGATGTCACCCAGTCTGACTAACGTCAAACTGAGTTCACCTGTGGTGAAGGCGATAAATTGCCCCACAATACTGATAAGTTGCATTCTTCTACTCATAGATTGGAAAACATCCTTTAGTTATGGGACTTAAATCAACATTTCCGGTCAATATACCCGACGTCAACCGAACGTTGAGAACGATGACGATAATTCACCTCCCATAATTGAAGTAAATTTGTAGAGTACGAGTATGCATCATATCGCCAATCCTCGCCGAAAGAACGAGGCTTCATTGCTTTCTGTGACATCATCTGCGTACCTCTCAGGGAGCCCTATGACGTCAGTCGTGAGGTCTTTTCACTGAGGTAAGCCCGGATAGGCAATACTACCTTAAACGTGCACTGAACCGCAAACAAAAAACCACGTGAAAACCATGTCATAAAAAAGCAAGTTTTATTCACATGCGGGGAATTTTGAAGAAATATCAAATAAAGTTTTTTTTACGAAATATAGAAAAAATGGGACTTTTTTGTCCTATTCGGTGTTGTGCTGCCATGGAAACGAATCGAATCAGACACACCTCTCCCGGCAATGTAAGTCAATTGTACCACATTTTTGCTCATCAGCTGTTGGAACTACCGAGAGACGTGTTATCCAGCTGTAGCACAGATAACCTTCACAACTGTATTCATTCACCTCGAGTGAATTTTCCTGTTAATACTACAGCGACCAAAAATGCAAACTTTTTTCAAATTCCCCGGTCATTTCTGGAAACTTCCGAATACTTTGCAATAACTTTGAAAAATCTCCAATAATTCTTTAACATTTTTGAAAAGTTTTATCGCTGAAGATGAACTTTTATGTTCGAAAACGTTTTACTTTGTAACAGTGCCGAAGACTTTCGAAACTTCTAACCCTTGCAAAATATGTTTGATCTTTTCCGAATTTTTAAGTAGTTATGATTCCCGGATGATAGTTGCCAATTTAGGTTTTAACCGCATTTGTGCTGTTAAAAGGAAATTCACAGTAGAGCAACCAATCAGAAGCAAGTATATTTTGTATGTGTGTTATTACAATAAAAAGAAAATGAAGCAGACAACAAAAAAAGTTTTGTGCTAATTCATACTGGAGCCATGCCTTAACCACGAAGAGAAAGTGCGCTCGCCCCCCTCCCCCAAAAAAAACTCCCAGAAAAGATGGTATCCCTTGCTGCGACGATAACAGGGATCACACTTCCCATTAGGTCCCAATAACAGATTGGACCACGCCTTTACGGTCTGAGCAGTGCATGACACAAAACGAATTCGCCGGTGTTGCAGTTTTGGTGCAACTGACTGCCCACTCCACATTTACAAAATGTACAGGTACAAAATTCTTCTAAATTGTTTATAGAAAATGTATGGAAACAGGTAATGAGATTTTAGCTATACATCATTTGGCACTTTTGGGAGTGGAAGGGTGAGGGGTGAGGGACCTTTCGACAAGGGCGTGGTCTTAGAATTTCACGGGGTTTCCTTCAAGCTATGCTAGGTTCTATCGAGCGCCGGTCAATTAATCAACACGACTTTGCGGAAAAACATTGTACCCAGGGGCACGAAAAAGTTATTATATTTACCTTCTCGAGATCTGTAAGTCGTTCGCTTCAATATCATTTCCACAGTTACTTCGATACTTTTGGATTGAAACGCACAGTCCACAGAGAAACAATCAATTGAGAAAATATATATTTTAATAAACTAGCTAACACCATTTCTATTGCTCTTACTGTTTGATTTTTTAACTTCTGATTAATTATCATAAACGGATCTCTTTTATAACTAAGTCATTCACTCACTGCACAATAAACTACTTTCATAATTTGCCACAGTGACCACAAACAGTAACTCAAATCGAGGTCAGCTCTAACTCGTAATTTGTTGTATTTCGGCAATCCGGCCTCGTCTAGAAGTTTTTGTTCATGTTCACTGGGGCGTATTATGAAAGCAATCTATCGATTGAGGATAGCTCAACAGTGTTGCGTACGGAAATAAAACAGCGTCCTTTTCATCTCGTATATAAAATTGAAAAACGATATAACGACATGTACGATGGGGCGGAGTAAGTATAAATGTAAGGTAACGGCCGCAGGTCCTGCTGGGAAGTTGGGTTAGTCTTCAGCTGACACGAGATTTCTTTCCCTTTGGTTGCAATACTGCCTCGTGTAGAAGCCACACCTAAAATGAGAAGCAAGATGCACTAAAACAATAACAATAACAACAACAACAATAATAATAATAATAACAATATTAATAAGATTAATTTAATTATTAACATGATAAAATAGGGCATATATAACGAGATTGGATTGGCTAATGGATCGCAACTCATTTCAACTTTTATTTTATGACTCAATACGAAATGACTTTGTTGAATTATTAATTGTGACCACAGGTTGACGTCCATAATTGTGGTGCGCGATTTGACTGTGAACATGAGTTGACTTTGTTCATTATGCAACATTAGTTGTTCTCATGAGCTGTGAAAATGAACTGTGTCACATGTGTTGACTTTGTTAACTGAAAATGAACTAACTTAATAACTTGTGGAAGATGAGTTGGTTTCAATAACTGTGTGTTAGGAGTTGATTACGTTAACTGTGAAAATGGGTTGACTTCATAAACTGTGGAACAGGAGATGGCCTTGGAGTTTTCGCTTACTCTCAGAAAGCAATCTCAGCTTTCGTCTCTTGTTGTCTTTAACACCAGTCAACAAACATAAATCATAACAGTCTTACATTGCTTATCGTTGGTTCTTGCTGATCTTTTGAGCTATGATCGCTTGAAGTTGAACTTAGTGGGAAGATTTGAACACCAATAATGGCAGCTGCCGCTGAACTATCCTCTTGCAGGCACCCCTGACATGTCTGAGGCACGTGAAAGCATCTGCTCTCTGGATCAAAATAACTGTTGAGCCTCATTCCTGTTCAAGGAGACAAAACATAGTAAGAAAAAACAACTACTTCTTGCAGACAAAGTAAACAACAGGAAAAGGGCTCTACCTCAGTTTAAGAACTTGGGGTTGCCAATGGCAAAAGTCACTTAAAAAAATGAGAGCAAATAACAGGAAATGACAAGAACTTGAGTAAGATTAGGATAACACAGATAAAAAATTTTGTTTCTCCCAAACAAAAAATACAATTACGTTCTTACCTTGTATAGAGGAACTGTCGTCCATTGTTGTCAGCGGCTTCACGTTGGACGTCAAACTGCCAGGGTGAGCATTTATATCCAAATGATTGCGCGACTGAGGCGCCCTGTGCTTTCCCCTGAACAACTGACGGATTTCACGGAGGAACTGCGAGTCCGATTTCTGTTTCTTGTAATGCCCTGTACACCAGTGCAGTAACACATCAGATGTCTAATCACGACACTGTTTCTAGTCACACACTTCTGTCATAAAGCCATTTAAAGGTTACAAATCCAGTCTCACTTCTCACAAAATCCTATTTAATCTCTCACAAAATCCTACCTCCCATGTCACGCAACCAGTTTCATCTGTTAAACAATCGCACCAATTTTGCACAATTGTCTCAGAACCTGTCACTCAATACTCGCACGCCGGTCTTACATTCCAAACAATCCTTATCACGTCTTATGAAACTCTGTCTCACTTGTCACGCAACACTGTGTCATAATTCTGTTACCTACCTATCACCAGTGATGTGCCACATGTGGAACACGACAGTTTGCTGGGAACATCTTCTTCCAGGTCCTACAAGAAGTAAAAGCAAGAAGGTGTGTTGGAGAAAAGCGGATTTCCTTTTTGGAAGAGCAACGACTAGAGAAAGATTGGCAAAGTTTGGCAAGAGTAAGCGGCAGTTGAGTAACAACGGAAACTGACATGGAAGTATAGCTATTTCAAAACCAAAAACGTCGACAACTGCAAAGGGTAAAGCCACGCACGAAAGGGATTATGGGAGTCCTGTATTTTACCCGGCATGCCATCCGTTGACCTGAATACGAACCAAATGAAATCAGCAAAGCACAAGACAAGTGATTTTGATAAATAAGACCAATACCAGCTCAGCGCTTTTCACGAGTCAATCTGTTTTGAAACAGCTGTATATACAAGCACGTCACAATTTGTAAAAGCAACCAAAAAAGAATAACCAAACCTTTCGCTTTTCTGTACTACTTTTGGATTTCTCGGTCTTCTGCTCACTTGGTGATTGACACGCAGATTCACTGGTTAAACTTTTACGAGTAGAAAGTCTGTTACTTGTTCTCCTGGCATGCCGAATGTTACTCTTCTGTGCCTTCTTCTTAGGAGGGGGATGGGGATCCTTTGCTGCCTTTTGTGGGGGAGGGGAAGGTCGAGGAGTTGACTCTGGTCGCACATTCCCTTCGAGGTTTGGATCAAGAGCAGCATCCGTTGACTCTTCCAGTGCAGAGACTACTTTTCCACAAGGCGTCGGCTCAACCAGTTCATGTTTAGTAAAAGTGTGTCTTTCCTTTGTTCTGTTTTGCCCGAGCTCTCCGTCAGACTTGGCGTTACCAACCGGTTCAGTTCCTGTTGGAGGAAAATTTTCCTTGACTTCTGAAACATAACCCAGAAAATTCGGGTCTCCACTGATAGCTCCAAGTTTAGGATCAACAGTTTTCCGTGTTTGTTTTCTGAATAGGTTTCTGGTTGTTGGATGGAGTGAAGCAGCTTGATCCTTTGACTCTGGCATCACTGGTAAGTTTGCTTCTAACTCAGACAGTTTCTCTACATCACTGTGGCTGCTCTCCGGAACATTCTCCTTGGGAGTACTTACATGTTTTCCCTTTTCATCTACAGGGTCGCAAGGTAAAGGCGAAGCAGCAAACATGTCTGGAGAATCGGGGAACTCGTCAATAACAATTTCAGTTTTGTGGTTTTCCTCAACGTGTATAGGACCTTGTCTTGCAGGATCCAACACTAGAGAATCTTCAGTAGGAACTGGGTGTGGCACAACGGAGAAGCCACACACTTGACTTGGTGAACTATCAACTTGATCACTGATAACGCTCTTTTCAGAAGATACCTCTTCTGCTTTTGTTTCTGACAACTGCTTTGGGCTGAATTGTAGTGCTTTAGAAATAACTTTTTCCGGTCCAGTACCAATCACAGGAGTTGCAACAGGGCTAAAGTGAATGTGCTCTTTGATACTTTCGTCTCTAAAGTTAGTTGGAGTGCTTGATGAAAATCCATTGCAAAAATGTCCGTTTTGCAGTGGAGTTACAGAAACATTCTTCAGTGGTGTGAAGCTCGTGCTAATGGATGTTACGACCTTCGAGTGATTGATTTGTGTGAAATTTGAAGGTGCAACTGTTGCGTGATTGACTTGCGTGACATTCAAAGGATGTAGCTCTGTACCTGGCTGCACTTTTGAGGCACTAAACCTTGGTTGCTGTCCTTGGGACTTGATAAATCCGTTGCAGAATAAACTGAAATCATCAGGGAAACAGGGGGCAGTTGTCTGATTCTTTGGAGTAACAGCTACACGGTTGACATGCGTTACAGGTGAACTAGAAACAGACAAGTCTAGCGGTTCTTTGGTGGCATTACACGCGGACTGTTCACCTTGAGAGGCGAGGATGGAAGTGTCACCATTTGGGCAGGGATCCAACTGACGAGCGCGAGCAAATTCATTTAGTGAAGTGATAGCCGAGTTGAAGCTACCGTAGTTCTGACAACGCTGTCTGACCCATTTAGAAAGAGCTGCAGAGGGAAAAAGGAAATTCAAATATTTAAACTTAAATTTAAGAGTGAACCACGCGGAACAAACAACGTACGTAAGTCTTTAAAGCAGCCCAAACAACTTCAGCACATAACAGACTCTTTTACATATTATTTTAAAACCACAGATGACTATTTAAAAGCAATTTTTTGAGATTGGAAAAGACGTCCAAATTTCTCTTGTTGGGAAACGTCTCGCTTTACATAGCCTTGCCTTTCAAACCGTTGCTTTTAAAACTTACCATTAATGTACCTTGGTGATCTGTTAAACCGCTCATCAACTAAAATAATGGCTCCCCAGTCCTGTCTGAAATACAAAAGACCGTACGTGATTAATCAGCAAATTTACATGTACGTAACCACAAGACTTCAAATGCACTCTGACCTGGGATTGTACGTTTGTATCTATCAGAATAGAACTAAAACTTTAATTTTCAGGACTCGTTTTTTCGGGAGAGAGTGTGTACAATTCAAGATTTTATAGGTATTTTAAAGCCCCTTAACAAGCTTTCAGATCTTGATTTCGAACAACTGAACAAAATCTTTCGGGTGGGGAACCTGCATGATGGTATGTCAAAGGCCAGCGACTCATCGAAAACGAACTCGTTATCGCAAAAGAATTCAAGCTCGCAAATGTAGCTGCTATTCCACGTCATTTCGAGAACATTGGAAGAATTCCCAACAAAAGCTCTTGTTTTCTAGACGTCTAGGAATTTTCCTAAAACAACTGAACAGTGTAGCGCGTCCTCGTGAACCCTGTATAACGTAGAACGACCATCACAAACTGGAATGAAAACATGTGACTGCATGCGCCCTCTGCCGGTTCTGCTCTCAACCACTGGTCAAGTCAGCCATTTTGTTCACTTACTTGTGCCTGATACATCTGCCCAAAGCCTTTGAAGAAAACAAAACGAATATCAAAATCAATGAAGGTTCTGTCCTGCCCGCCCACCTGCCGAAGGTCATAAATATGAACATAAAAGATATGTAGGTGGAACCTGTTACAGTCCGGCTGCAGCCAACAAATTAAGTATACATTTTGTGATTGTAGGCTTTGACTGGTTGGTGATTATGATATATGTTGCGAATTGCATAATCGGTTGTGTACATTGACTGACGATGTGAATGATGGTCGATGTAGGTGCATGACGGCTGTATGTTATGGTTAATGGATGTGATCGATAGTTGATGTATGTGATTGATGACCGATAGATCTATATAGCAAAATACGATCGACAAGTGTGTATGTGGCCGTTGCATGACTATTGATGGATGATGGATGTGAATGACGGTCGAAGTATGTAAGTGTCTAATGGAGGTGTACGATGGCTAACGTATTTATATATTTTCAGGGTTCGTACTCTATCGGCGTTGTGAAATTCCATGATTTTCCTTGACTTTTTCCATGACCTTTAGCAGTTTTCCACGACCTAATTTGACCATCTGTTTCTTTGCAATACTGATATCAAAACTGTTCTCGATATGAAATTTTTCCAGAGAGAAAACAGTTTTTGTATTTACCCCTAAGTCTAATACCGCTGAAATCTAGCTTTCCATAAATAAAATCTGACGAGTTGCTGTTTCGTCTTACTCATTCAAGTTAACTAACCCATGTTTTATACGGTAATTTTCATTTCCCATGACTTTCCATGACCTAAATCAAAATTCCATGACTTTCCAGGCCTGGAAAACGAATTTTCTAAAATTCCATGACTTTCCAGGTTTTCCATGACCCATACGAACCCCTGATTTTATCTGTCCAGTAACTGTGGGTTCGCTATGCATTACCGGGTAATTTATTCTGTATTTACTTGTTTCCCATTTTTGCTGAAGAGGATACGCTGAAGCGAAATGTATTTGAACCAAACTTACAAATGGTCGAGCTAGAGGAAAAGAACAACAATCGAACTGGATCACGAAGAATGCAAATAACTTGTTAACAAGCATTCAATATTAGCACAACGCAAAGTGTAGATACATTCAAAACTAAAATCCTAAACACTGGCAAAAGCACCACAATGAAGTATAAACAGGTTAGATTCTAGATCTTTTCGATAGGTGATCTTCACCTCTGTTATTTTCCCTGGGAGATCACCCCCCCCTCCCTGGGGTCACTTGTAACTGACCTGGTTCAAAGCCCTGAACGCCTGTATCTCGTACCACTCGTTGCCATTGAGAAACCCTTTAGTGGAGCAGTACTGGTTGTTGTACTTTCGTTTGAGGTCCACCTGTCATTCGTATCACGACAAGAGAAAGCTCAGGATAAACGATGTTTCCGCGTTATGTTGCAGTTCTATCGTGTTTTACAGAGCAAATTGATAGACCAATCTTATTTACAGATGGGCAAACAAAAACTACCAGTTATTTTTTTAAACTTAAGGATTGCTTTTCATGTTGCCGGCCTTTACTTTTAGAGTGAGAGTAACGAAAAAGACTGTAGGCTCCATAGTGCTAATTTCATGGTTTTAAGGACCAAAGTAAAAAATCTAGGGCTTTCAAGTCTTTGAAAAATGAATATGAAATTCAATGATTTTCAAGGAACGTACGTACTCTGTTTTACGCAAGTTTTAGTGCACTTGTCACCAACAAAACAGTTCAATAAACATTCTTGATAGTCACTTTAATTGGACAGTACCTGTATATCTTTGACATTTGGGAATGGAATTCCGACCTGTTGAACACAGAAGACATCATCAAAGTAAATACAAACCTCACAACAGTCAAGACAATTGGACGGTTATCACTTTTTAAAGATTAGCCAATCAGCAGGTTTTGGCAAAGAGCACTATCCCAGAAGACATTGCGAGATTAGTTACAAGTGTTAAGTTTGCTTGTTTCGCTGAAAGAACATATTCCATATAATGAAACATGAAGCAGATAACGTCTGGCAGGTTGGTAACACAGCTCATCTATTTACAACGCTAGCTGATAAATGTATTTAAAATGACGATAAGTTTTCAACGTACTTAGACATATTCCAAAAGCAACGAGAAAAAAATAAAAATGACGGCTATTCTAAGACCACTGATCGCGACCATACCGTAATGACTGCCCTCGCATTGTTGTCAGCGAAGTCCAGCCCTTCACTAACTTTTCCACGACAAACAGCAAGGAACAACCCTCCTGTATGGCCCACATCCTCAGAATCTGCAGAAAACAAGAGTTTAATCTCACTAAATTAAGAGCGGTATTAATGAACATTTTACATAAATGTGTTAGGGATAAATTAATGTGCTGACCAATAAGAGTCAAGATGTGTTTCCTAAAGCTGTTTGAAACACCTTTTGCCCAAATTTTGAGACTTACCTTGATCATTTTCACTGTCCTTTATTGCCTGATAAAACTGCTGCATAATGTCATCAAATTCTGCAAGAACGTTATATAGTTTTAAATAAAACTTAAAACACATAAAATATGCATTCGGAGGAAATCATCTAAGTCATCTGAGTTCATATCCTTGTGACTTCACAAAAAAAGGAAGCCTGGAAATACTTCGCGCACTTAACTTTACAGATTACCCAGATTTTTAAAAAGTAAGTATTTTCAAAACTTTTAAGGAGTTACCTGATATTGTACAAATTTTACCTGTTTTTGATATTCAATTCCTTCTACAAAGTTTATGCGAGATAACAGCATGTGTTTATGGATTTACTTTCCACTGAAAAAAAATTGCGCAGATCGACAACATATGCATTTCTGTGTTGCAACTTTACTGCCCTAAATCCGAAGTTGTGGTTTTGAGCACTGTTTGAAACAAGATTTGATTCATGGTAGCCTAAGACTCAAATTTGCAGTGGAAATGAATTGCGTAGGTTTACCCTACGTTCTTTTTCTGAACAATGAACCTCGTTACGAGTTTCACTTACCTTCTCTGTCTCCTCGACGTGGCTCCGACACAATCACCTTTCTACTTTCTAACTCCGACCACACATTTGTTGCCTGCAGAGACAAGTGCTAGTTAATTTGTGTCCAACAAAACAAGGTACACAACATGGGTTTGTACCCAGAACTGGGACTTTATGTTCGCACACCAGAGTTTACATACTGTGACCAAAACTCAATAAAGGTGAAGTAATATGAGCAACATTTTTGCCCAACTTGTAGCGCAACATTGTTGCATTGCATGTTGGTGTCTGCTGTTGCGCGTATTACCACGTACTCAGCCAACTTGTCGCGCAACAAAACTCGTTGTTGCAAGTTGTGAAATGATGTTGCAGAAGGTAGAATCGACTTCTACTTTCTGCAACAAAATTTTGTTTTGTTGCTCGTATTACCACCGCGACACCAACTTGTCACGCAACAAAGTACACATCATGTACACATCAAGCTGACGTGTTATGAGCTTGCGCGCGCGCGTTCAACCGCGGCCAAAAACAAAAACAAACTACGGCGAAACGAAGAACCAGAAATTATAATTGAAAATCTAAGTCCGATTACCTTGGAGAAAAGACTCGCCGAAGATAAGAAGCTGCAGTTAATAAAAGACTTGAAAAAATTCGCTTGTCTCGCGTCCAAAACAGATATTAATAACAAAACAGACAGGCTAATGAGGCAGCGACTGAAGAATTGAGCCAAAAGTACAACATCGATCAAAACACGCTCAAGAGTATTCTACAGTCTTTTTTTTAGATATCCATTTTTGCGTTTATATTCGCCGTGTTTTAGGACTATTTTCTTTTTCGCCTTCCAACAGCAACAAA
>JAOBYE010675406.1:0-11697 GCA_025403585.1 Parazoanthus swiftii
GGCTTGATTTTACGAGCTTTCCTGATCACTGCCTCCCTCTGCTTCCAGTCACGCAAGCGGCAAACGATTGTTCTTGGTTTGAACATTGAATGGACTTAAATACACAAGTATATCCTGCACATGGTGTTTCTTAAGGCCAACACACAAATACAAACTAAACCATATTTATTAGTCAACAACCAGCCAATAAATCGAGTGAATTGTTATGATCCTAATATCATATAGGTTTCATATAGGTTTCGCTTAATTTAACCCAACAAACAACAGCACACTTTTTCGTCAGGAGACTATCAAATGAATCTAGACAAAAAACTGCTAATATGGGTAGTTCTTGATAAATTAGAAAAAACTTCGGAGTTTGTAGACCTGGTAAAATTTCTCTATGTTGAAGTTATTTTCAGTCATTTTGATCTATAGATCTTGTTGGCTAGCAAGTGACAGTCTTTGATGGTTTGTCAGGAGCAAGAACATGCTGTGATCAATGGAAAAGAGTTATTTTTTGATAAGTAAAAGCAAGAATCTGACCTAGCAGAGCTACTAACAAGTATTAGGCTAGATTCATTAAAATTTGACCCTGTCCAGATGAAATTTAACTGGTTGGTAATTAGTGAGCTGTAACCCAATAATCTGGGCCTTCAAAAAGAGCAGACTCCCAACAAGAAATTTCTGTGTTAATTGGCTCAAGTCAAAGAGTAAGACTCCATAATTATACCGAAGCCTGTGATACACGTAGATAGTCACACTGTAATTTCAACTTTTTTAAAAAGTTTGCTTGAATCTAAGGTAATGAAAATTTCCAAGATCTATATGAATTAATCTGCCTTTTGTAGACTTATCATAATGAACCAGATTATCTTCCAGTCTATTATTGAAGATCCTTGAGATTCAGCTGGTGTAGTAATTCAGCTGCCTGTAACAAATACTTATGATAGAAGTAATTTATTATAAAATCTACAAAGTAGTCCCTTCTTTAGGTTGCTTTATGCATTCACAATGTATAGAATACAAACTCTTGAAACATTAAGATCAATAACATTAGTAGTTTAGAAAATTTATGATACATGCATTTAACCCAAGTCTATTAATAATTGGTTGATATATTCAGATTTTAGTATCCAAGTGTGAAACTCATCTTCAGATTTATAATTGCTTTTCTTTCTACTGTTAAGCTTTAGCAGCATTTTTACTGATTGAATGAAGTATCTTTTCAAATATCAAAGAGATAAGAAGCATGTCATGACTATTACAATTAAAGAAACATGAAACCCAACCTTGGGTCAACTTAAACGAGAGATCTGCTTGACATTGCCACATTTCTACAGGCAAACTTTCTTTCTCAAATGACCAGTACACACCAACGGAGGTAGAGAGTATATTGTTGAACAGCCAGCTTTCTGCTATGTTGATATGCTTTTAAAAACTAATTCTAGAATAAATGTTTTGTTTTAAACAAGAGACTAGCGGCTACTGTTTTGCCAGACTTCCGAATCTGGCTATGAAACAATGCATTTGTCCTGTGACTGTCTGTGAAATTAGCCGTATGAATAAAGCCTGGAGAGAAATCTACGAAAAGGAATGATAAATAATCTACATAGCGGCACAAAAACCAAATGAAAAGTGTTATTTGATTTTTTAAAAAACTGTGCAGGACAAATAAAACATGTTGCTGAATTAAAAATGAGCCTTCACAGAGTTCCCGCAAGACTCGACAACATAACACTAATTCAAAGTGGGTCCAATCACGGTTCAAAACAAGAAAATTAATGAATCTCTTCTGTCAATAGCAATACAAGGAAAACGAAAGTACTGCCTGCAGTCGTTAAAAAACTCCTTCCGCAATTACATTTTTTTTGCTGCTTTAATTGGCAAGGCTTCGATGTGAAATTGAAATTGACTACAGAGTACAGTCTGTCAAACAGTTTGTCGAGTCCTTGTCAATTTCAAACATTTAAAATGCAAGTAGCATTAAATTACGGATTCCTTCGCATTCGACGATGGAATTTGAACAAATTAGAATAGAATCGAGAACAATCACTTGATTAACAATCTGAAAATGACAAAAACCTTGCTGGAAATTCTTTCTGCGAAAGAAAGAACATGAATTCTATCAAAACGTGCGACTGAAAGCTTGGGTGCGTCAAACCTACAAATCAAACAAAACACTTCACAATTTCACATAAGCAGCAAGTATCTATGAATTACGGCTCTTACCTTCTTCTCTTCTGTACGGTGTATGAAAAGGAAAGTCCCCTTCTTTCTGAACTATAAAATCACTGTTCCAATATTCAGTTCGGCATTGCCATCCGCCATGGCAAATGTGACTTTTTCTGTAGTTTTAACAAATTCGCTCCCAGTCTTCTTGCAATCCAATTGCTGAGCAAAATACATCTTCGGAGATACATCGGAGCTCCTCGGAAATTGTCGGAAAGTACTTCGGAAATGTCCTGGTGATCCCCAGTCCTCCTCTGTTTCAAAATAATACAACATGGCGGACAAATCTTCGAACCTCGTGGAACTTCTTGCTCGATTTGGATGTATATCTGAGAGCCCAGAAGTGTATTTAGAACCACCAAATAGCTTGGTTAACGAAACAAGAACAATTCTGAAAGATGTGTTTGATTTTTTAAAGAAAGATGAGACAAAGAGCTTGCAACCTTTGGCCGCCTTGTGCCCGCTTCAAGAACTGATTGTAGAAAACTTTGATGACGAACAAATTTGGCAAGAAATTCAACTTCAAAATGAACCCATGCTCAAGATTCTAACAACAATTGTACGTGATTTAAAGAAAGGTTCAGGTGGTCTGAAATTTTTGTTGCAATCTTTGCCAGATAGTTCGTTAAATGGCAACAAAACTGCTACAAATGACGAAGTTTGGTTTGTATCGTCTGAAAGTGAGAGTGAAGAACTGGAAGGCAGTGAAGTACAGTCGGAACCGTCAAACTCAGATTTAGAAAGCGATCAGAATAGCTCTGTTGATAGCGAAAAGGAAGAACAAGGCGAACTTGCTAACAAGAAAAACAAGGTCAAATTCAAGCAAAAGCCTATTAGCGGAAAGCATTCTTCAGTTGTTGATGACAAGTTTTTTAAGTTGTCAGAAATGACAGAATTTTTAGACCAGGAAGACCGTCGCTTTGAACGTTCACAAAAGAAGAAAGACAAATCTGGTTTAAATGAAGAAGATGATGAAAGTGATGAGGATGAGTCCATTGATTTGTTTGCCAGCTTGGATAGTGAGGATGATGGTGATGATGATGGTGATGATGATGAATTTCATGATGCAGTATCAGCAACAGCTAAAATGATAGGAAGGTAACATATGTTATTTGTTTTGCAGTGTCAGTTATTTAGTTTAGATTAGAAGGGAGAAAAAAATTTCATAAAGTAGCAATCAATTCAAAACTTCAAAATCCCCCCCCCCCCCCCTAGGCAACCAGGCATTTGAATTTTATCAACTGGTCATTCTGGGTTTTATTGGTTGGCTATTAATTTACATACAGGAGTTTACAACCAGCAACAAAGAAAGTAAAAAGTGTTGCGGAACTGAAGTATGAAGACTATTTTGACCCCCCTGATGCTGGAATGGAAATCAATAAGGCAAAGACTAATGATGATGAGGATGATGATGAGGAGGAAGCAGGTGAATTTGAAAATGAAAGTGAGGCTAGTAGTCAAAGCAGTGATGATGCTATGGACGAAGATGAAGAAACTCAGCAAGTTGACTCTGAAAACCAAGTTGATCATGAATCAAAGAAAGAAGTATTGTCGTCACATGAGAAGAAACAGCTGAAGGTATAATTGTATTTTAAGGTGACTGTTCTTATGCTTATAAATGTTCAACATCTAAATACATGGGCCAGAATTAAACTATATTTTATTAGTGAGTTTTTGCAAAGTTTGTGGTTTGGAATCAAACGAACAAAAGTGAACATGTTGTTGACAGAGGTTGATCTGACGTACAAAGTCACCACATACTATTATTTTGAAAACGTACTGGTTAAATTTACAACTGTGGCCACAGTTGGGCATATTGTACTGAAACTACCTTGGAACTTGTTCAACACCTGTGTAAGGCTAGATTGCTTGAGCCCATGGATGCTACAAAAGGCATCCAGTGCAATGGTTAAGGGCATCAGACTTTGAATCAACAGACCCAAGTTCGATTCCCAGTGGACATATGTCAAACTTTTTTATTTTCTTTTTTTCTTCCTGGTGTAACTGCTTCTGCATTGTGTTCTGTCTTCACTGTGACTTAAGCAGTGGATTGGCTCAAGAGAAGGAGAAACAGATCTGGAAGAACTTGGTTCTGCAAATATTCCATTCTTTCCATCTCTGCTTCTGTTTAAGCTTACAGTTTTTTCAATCCATTTTCACAGTGACATACATGTAAGAGTGTTAAGCTTGCACTTGCACTTAGAACTGTTCACCGCATTATTCATGAAAACCAGGCTTTGTGAACAAGGAAGTGTTCTGCTACAATACTTTCAGTTTTCTTCTGCAATAATTTATTGTTGACCCAAATTTGTGAAAAGGGTGAAGGTTGAGGAAGGTCAAGAGGTACCCAGAGCTATTGAGTATGCTGTTTTCTTGCATTGACAAGAAAAATGGACCTGTCCACCAATTCTGAGAGCCTGGTCTGGCCTTAACTGTGTCTATACAGTATAATATTAATCAATAATATATAGCCTTTTTCTTAAGAGAAGATAATCTTTTTCATTCAAGAACTACTTTATCCACATCATTGATGAAGTTTTTCATTTACTTGAACTCAACAGATCAAGCAAAAAATTGATAAGCTTGAGAAAGAAAACTTGGCCAGAAAGCCATGGCAGTTATCGGGTGAAAGCAGCAGTGGCACAAGACCCCTTAACAGTTTGCTGGAGGAAGAGTTGAGCTTTGAACACACAACTGTGGCAGGTAAAACATAAACACCAGGTCCTGTTTCCTGTTTCCCCCTGCAACTATAAACTGACAACATGTTTTGGCATCATTCTGTTTATCCCTTATCCTCCCCTCACTGTACAGCAGGTACGGTAAAGTTGAACCAGATTATCATATGTGTTCTATCCAGTACTCCCCCCTCCCCACTACAGCAGGTAAATTATGTGTATGTAGATACAGGTCACTGTTAGTACTGTCCCACATTTTCTGTTAACCTGTGGACATACCAGTACCATTCACCTTAACCCCGGAAAAAATTTAAAATATTATAGGTCCTCGGCAAGGTGATTTTCGAACGTTTTGAGGGATAATTGTGAGTGTTAACTACCTTTAAAACATCTCAGTTCTACTATTTTTGTTTTTCTCTTAACTTGACCTTTTTTTAAAAAGAAAAAGTATACTCAAAAAATTTGCATTTAATTCACTGTATGGGGGGTTCCACTGAACCACCCCAACCACCCCAAGATCCGCCCCAGTCCACAGTAGAAGGTAATGTGTAGACACCTGTGTACTGCCCCACTTTACAGAGTTTTTCTTAAGGCTTGGGAAATGGGGTACACTAAGTGGGGAAGCAGGTACACCTGGGTTGGAAGTCTTCATGCGCTGAAGGTGCAAGCATCTAGAGGGGTCTGGGGGCATCCCCCAGAACATTTTAAAAAAATTTAGAGTCCTGGAAAATGATGCAATTTTGTGCATTTGGGGACTTTAAAAAATTTGCCAGACGCCAGTGCTGGGGAAAGGCGGTACAGCTACGGGGGAACGTCGGTACAATGTACCGGTGTACCGGCCTTAAGAAAAACACTGCTTTACCAGTTAACCTGTGGATATGCCAGTACCATCCATCCAGTGCCCTTCGCCCAACCCTCTTCCCCCAACTTCGGTACCCCACTGTAGAAAGCAATAATTTATGTAAACATCTGTGTAATTCCCCACTTTATTAGTGAGCCCATGGGTATTCCAATACCTTTCACCCTAAACCTCCAATCCCCAAATGCTGTACCACCACCGTAGAAGGAAATGTGTACTAGACACCTGTGTACTGCATCTTGAATCCACATTATTCAACAATTGAAAAACAATAACTTTATGTTTGTTTATTTTCACTAACAAATATTATTGCATTTAATTTTCTTTATAGCACCAGAAATAACTGAAGAAACAACCCAAAGTCTTGAAGATATAATAAAGCAGAGAATAAAGGATATGGTAATTCTTCTTGACTGTTACTACTGAAAACACCTTTGGTTTATTTATTATTGAATAATGGTTGTTAGAACTCTGAATTTTAATAAAGTTAACCAGGATACACCTCATTTTTTCAGTTTAATATGTCATTTGATTCCTTTATCCATTGCCAATTTTATGATCATATGAAAAGCTAGTGGCACTAGATGCAAATTCTGGAGTGGCAACTCAGCCAGAACCAGCATAATTATGTTAACAGTTCAATTCATTCTTCAGGGCTGTAGGAAGCCATGGAAAACTGAGGTGGCACTGCCAAGAGGCGAAGGTGCAAGCCTTCTAGGTGGGTCCAGGGCATCATCCCCCCTCCCCCAAGAGGAAATTTTGAAAATTAGTAAATGAGTGTGTGAAAATGTACTTTTCTGGGTTTTAAACCCAATTTGAAACAAAATCAGTGACTAAAACTGGCAAAATATTTCCCGTTTTTTTTTTCAGACTTGGGGATATTTGTTGAACTTGACATAATTGACCCATGTGTTGGGGAAAAAACTTGCTACGAGCCTGTTCATTGGCAGGTGTAAAGTACAATATTGGTGATCAGTGTTTGGATATTATTTTATGGCTTGCACACATTAAGTGACTTACATATCACATTACTGTAACCAGCATTGTATCTCACTATCTTCAAACTGTTTGTTGCAGGCTTGGGACGATGTTGAGAGAAAACAAAAACCTGTGTTGGAGCCATTTGAGTACAAGAAACGTCAGCCTTTGGATCAGGAGAAAAGCAAACTTAGCCTCAGCCAGATTTATGAACAGGAATATCTGAAACAGACTCAGGTCAGTTGAACCCTTGAGCCCCATCCAGTTTTTCAGTATGTAAATTTTCTTTAAATTATCTACACATAAATAGGTTGTTTGGTAAGGAGAGTAAAGCAATCAGTCATACACAGACATTTATCTAAGGTGAAAAACAAAATTCTCCCAACTTGTTTACAAGAAAACTCTAGAGACAATTGAGGAGAATTGAGCAATACGCCATACGGCATGTTTCGGGCTGAAAGGGTTAACAGTAGTGGGTACTTTGGGATGTGCAATTGTTGAAGGCAAAGTTATGGTGGGTTGGAGAATGTGCAGGACTCCCACTACCTTGGAAAATCCAAGAAAGTCATGAATTAAATTTGGAAGAAATAGTTCTAGGTTTGGAACTTGTTGTACACTGGTCAAAAAATCCTTGCAAATCCTGAAAATGGATACCAGCTGCACCAGCAGGAAATTGATTGTTAAAAATTTTGAACTAAAAATAAAAAAAAATTGGGGGCTGAACCCGCAAATCTGGAAAGGAGGCCTTAAATGTTATCTTTTTGTCTAAACACAAATTTTTCAGTGTTTTTCTTGACAAATGTTTCCAAAATTGTTGACAAAAGGGGGGTGGGGTGGGGGCATGTTGTCCCCCCCTTCCCTAAATCTACTCCTGTCTTTAGTCTTAAATTATGAGTAACTGCCTTATAGTATAGACGGACTGTGACAATATATATATTATATACTTGTATGCATAGTTCACAAATGTTGCCCATTGGGCAAGTTTAAACAAACATTTGTGCGAGAACTTCAATTTTTATCAAATAAGCATGAGGAGGGGGTTTACAACCTTGCAGCTATCTGGTTCAGACTGGTCAGTTCCAGCAGGACTAAAGGCTTGGAATTTTTAGTTGGGATTTAATAAAAATCAACTGGTGTATCATCTAAAATCTAACATAGATTAAGTGCCCTACACAACTAAACACAACACAAAGACTGAGCCATTTAAGCTTTATGTGCAGCAGAAGGTCCTTAAAACTACTATAATGAACCTGGAATATATAAAGGGTGGGGACTGCCCTTTATTTATATGTATATAATATATTTTCAGATTGTAAAATAGTATCAATACTACAGGCATGTTCATTGGTTGCCTTGTGGTTATCAATATCTGATGAAACAATGAAATGTGGCCATTTACAGGTTGAGTGAACTGGAATTGAACACTACCCTGGGCTTCTTTTGTACACATAGTTCGCACAGGCCTTGAAAAGTCCTTGAAAATTGGAACAATCCTTGAAAACTCCTTGAATTTTGAAATTTCAGCTTTTGTCCTTGAAAAGTCCTTGAATTGTTTCAAATAAGTACTACTTGAAAATTTGCAAATATCCTTGAATTTTTGTTTGAACAAAAGCATTATATAGGGTTTTGACAATTTATCCCACTTTTTGTGTGTTTTTTTTACAAAAATAATATCGGAGGAAAGACAATGTTGATGAAGTAGTATACTCTACTGAACTCGCAGCTTGACTCAATCATTGAAAATATTGTTCCCGGTGTGTTCTGGGTAATTTCCAAGATATGGTTGGGTCTCAAATATTTGACACCCCCTCTAGGAAGTATTAGTTGCACGGGATTTTTTTTTTGGTCGATCGTGCAAGCAATTTTGTATTGAAAATCATTTCAAGAGGTTTATTTTATCTATAATTCGAAACGGGAACTGTGTCATGGCTACAAAGACTGGATCTCTAGTTGCAGGACCAAATACCTGTTGTCTGTTAGGAACTGTTAGTAGACAAGGGAGTTGAATTGAAACTTGCGAGATTGAAAGGTTAAACTAGCCGTCTTATCAAGCTATTTCAACTCAAATTTTTCAATCTCAGTTGGCGTTATGTAACTGTTGGTACATTGTACATTAGTGTCATGTTAAAAATTATGTGAACTGTTGTTACACCAACTCTTCGTTGTAAATATAATGTTAAACATATTGTACAGTGTGGGAAATAGTCCTTGAAAAAGTGTCAGATGTCCTCAAAAAAAGTCCTTGAAAAGTCCTTGAATTTTTTTGGGAAGTTTTTGTATGAACCATGGTACAAAAGAGATGGAGGGAAGTGGGATTAGTCCTCTCCATTATTAGACAAGCTAAGAAATGATAATGAGGGTTCACAAGCAAACTCCTTGAAACTCCCCATCCAACCGCATTTCGGCAAAGTCCCTGTCACGAGTTTTTCCGCAGATAAAAAAAAATCCCGATAGCTTTCTGTAAATGCCACAAATGAAATTGAGCAGGTCAAAATTTGTAAGTACTGGAAAGTTGGGGGATTGAATACTAAAAACTGTGGCACTGGTGAAGTTTTTAGAAATAGATAATTTAACAGAGAATGTTTGGGCATTTTACGTTGGACGGCCATTGATGTCTTTCTAGTTTCGACCCAGTGTAAACTCTGATAGTTACTGTAATTTGGGGGTAAACTTTGTCATAGTTATCAATATTAGACCCCCACACTTTTGGTATATACTAACTTTGACCTGCTCTTTCCATTTCTGGCATTTACAGAGTGCTAACTTAAGGTTTTTAGTTGACTCAAGAAGCGTTGGGAGGAGGGGTTAGGGGAGTTTGGGGGTGAAGGAAGTATCTGAACCCAGCCTGTATTACTTTAGAAAATCAGTTATTTTCTGTGTCTAGGAAGCCAGTGAAGAGCAGGAGAATGAGGAACACAAGACGATCAAGGCCATGATGACCAAACTGTTCACCAAGCTGGATGCTCTGTCAAACTTCCACTTCACTCCAAAACCAGTAAGAACTCAACTCCTTTCCAGGGACCGCGGAGCAAGTTTTAGATTGGAGGGCACTATTGCGAGCGCCGAAGTTTAGGGGGGTCCGGGGGTATGCTCCTCTGGAAAGTTTTGAAAATTTGAGCTTCTAGAATCGCTAAAAATGCATTCAAAATTGGTAATCGTAAAAAATGTTCGTGAATTTATTTAACGTGAAGTGCGTTATAAACATCAGAAGCGCAACTTATTCATGATTTTAAAAAGAAGTCAAGTGAGATTAGGGTTTGAGTCGAAACTAGTGCCCATTGTTTTCATTAAGCAGTGATACGCTATAAACAACCGAACATGAACACGTTTTAGCTTATTGAATTACATGGGTTCGCCGCAAAACAAAACAAAGCTGTTTCGCGTAGACTGAAAGTTTCAAAAGGCATAAAACAAAACTGCAAATAAAACAACTGAGTTTTTTTCTAAACTTTCCCTCCTTAATTGTTACAAGGACTTTTTAAAGGCAAATGCGGCAAAATTATTGGGAGGCACCTGCCCCCCGGCCCCCCAGGCTTCGCGGTCCCTGCTTTCTGCCTCGTGTTCATGGTTTACAGTCATATAGTTCATGGTTTGTGCTCCAGTCGTTCTGTGGCTTCTGTACTTATCGAATGCGTCTGTTCACAATTTGGTGGTCCAGCTACGACATTCATTTGATATATTTTTTAAAATCTGAATCTGTGTGAAGAAAGTTTTTTGTACAGCAATTGAGCTATCAACGGGGAGTTGTCTTTGCGACGGTTAATTTACTTGCTGTCAGATATTCGTGAACTGCTTTGAGGTTTCTGTTTCTCATTACACTTAATTTTGTTGCCAGGTATTAAAATAATTATGAGGTTTTCCCTGATAGGTGTTGATAGATTTTAGGACTAAAAGGGATGAATATTATTTTTTTGCAGCCAAGACCTGAGTTGAAAGTCGTTACAAACGCACCAAGTATTGCAGTGGAGGAGGTGGCCCCAGTCGCGGTCAGCGACGCGATGTTGTTAGCGCCGGAAGAAATCCACGAGAAGAAACTGGAACTAAAGGGAGACGACGAGAAAACGGCGACTGACAGGAAACGAGAAAGAAGAGCCAAGAAACTAAGACAGCGAGAACGAGCTAATCAGAAAGAAAAGCGCAAGAAACTTGTTTCAAAATTAAATCCGGGTTTTGGAAATGTGTACTCAAAGAAAGAAGCTTTGAGAAAGTTAGAAAAGGACGGCGAAAGGAATATTTCGGTGATTAAAGATGATAGGAGCGACAGCAAGACGCTGAAGTCGTCCTCGGCTTTCTTCTCGCAACTTGAGGACAAAGTTAAACAAACTGTAAAAGTTAAAAGGAGTTCTGGCCCTAGTAAGAGGAAAAAGGCAAAGATGTCCACGAGCCATCTGAAATTGTAGTTCCCGTTTTTCATTAAGTAATATATCACTAGTTATCATGAATAAACTTGTGAAATTGCGCTTCAAGTTTTTAGACTCCATTGACATGTTTTTGATGTTCTTCTAACTTTATTTTACATTTAACAGAGTATTATAGAAACTTGCCTTTTTAAGAAGTTAATACTCAGGAAGAGTCCTTGTGTAGCTGGTTCTTTGAGTGCTAAGAGCTTTCACTTCACTTCACTTCACTTCACTTCACTTCACTTCACTTTAATATATTGTGCGACTTATACTAAATATATGTTTGCACAGCGTATGGGGAAAAAAAGGGTTACATCTCCTTGATTGTGGCCTCGAAAGACTACGTTATTACTGTTAATCAAGGAGTTTGGGAGACTGTTCCATTGTCTGATTGCCTTGGGCAAAAAGCAGAACTTATAGATATTTGTTCTTGCATATGGGACAATCAAGTGTTTATCATGCATATGACGCGACCGTCTTTGGGGCTGAGAAAGACTTTCAAGAGGAAGATTTGCCAGCGAATTTAGCCCCTGGTTGAAAAGACAAATGGTTGCGGCTTCCCTGCGAGTTTTGA